>JAYWIR010000143.1:0-67618 GCA_036172245.1 Raillietiella orientalis
CGCGTCCACCCTGGAGCACGCAAAGCATTCGAAGGTGTATACCAGGAAGTCCTCTTGGAGCTCCTGGGTCGCATGGGCTTCCCACCCTCCCTGATTTCCTACCTGCGCTCTTGCTGGCGGAATGCGATGATTACCATCTCTTTCAGTGGACACAAGGTGTATGGCGTGCCGGTGCGGCGGGGCATAAGGGAGGTAGATAGCCTCAGCCCCCTGCTCTTCAGCACCTACTTTGAGCTGGTGCTGAGAGCGTACAGGGTGACTTTGGCCCCATTGCCGAGCTCGTGCCCCGGCACGCCCGCCGTAGCAGCGTACGCCGACGATCTTCTGCTCTTGTTGCCAATGTCCACCCCGGCAAAGGCGGTCGGAGACTTCTTCGATCTGCTCAGCCGCGGGACCGGACTGCAGGTTAACAGGGCGAAGTCGTCGGTTGTGCCAATAGGTGCGGCGTGGGCAGGGCAGCAGGTCTGGTTACGTCTGGGGATCCACACCGCGAGGTGCTTCAAGTACCTTGGTGTGCCGTTCGGGGACTACTCCAATCTGGTTACGTCTGGGGATCCACACAGCGTGGTGCTTCAAGTACCTTGGTGTGCCGTTCGGGGACTACTCTCCTGCGGAAGCGTGGTCCAGCTGCCTCCAAAAAGTCGAGACGGCGATCGGCCCGTTCCTGGAAGGCAAGTTTCAGTTGCCGGAACGGGTCGCGGTTTGGAAAGCTTTCGCGGCCCCCATCCTCCGCCCCTTGCTTTTTGTCTGCCCCCCCACCGTGGAATCCAAGAAGTGGACAAAGGACCTCCTCCGTATCGCCCTTTGGGGCAAGGGGAGGCCCCGAGTTGCTCTGAAGGACTTGCGCGCTCCGCGTCAAGATGGCGGTCTTGGCCTCCTGACGCTGGAGCGCGTGGAGAAGCAGCTGCGGTGGCGAACCCTCGCCATCGCAGCGAAGATGTGGAGCACCCCTTGGTGCACTTAGGCCCGCCTCCTGGCCAGCCGTGTGTCCCGGTGCGATAGACTCGCGTCTTTTCTTCTGAGCCGTGGCCGGAAGATGCGAAGATGCGGCCTACTGCTCGGGCGCATAGCAACATTGGCCAAAGAGAACAGCTGCATGGTTTGCTGCCCCGCCAACTCCCCCGCCTGGCTGGAGGAGAATATTGGAACGTGGGCAGCGGTTAACCAGAGGAGCCACGAAACGTGGAATCGTCTCCGATGCAGCCCCTACGCCCGCTGCACGCTGCGGAATCTCCTGGAGAGTCCAGCAAGATGCACGTGGGCAGAGACGACCTGCCTAGCTACGGCGCTGCCCTTCCTGAGGAGGGCACTTCACAGCAGCCGGACGCCAAGGTGTCAAGTCTCCTGCTGCATCGAGGGACGCGAGAAGTTGATCAGCGGCTGGACAACAGGAGAACTGGCCTACGCCACGACCCCGAGCGTCCAGCCGCGAGGATTATTAAGATGGGGCGAGCTGCTCGCCATCCCCAGGGATCAGCTGAAGTGGCCCCCGGTGATGAAGGAGTCCAGGATCCTGCCCCTGAAGTGGCAAGAGTCGGCGTTGCTTTTGTTGCACTGGGGTCTACCCTGCAACGCGCGCCGCTTCCACTGGACGAGGGGAGCTGTGGATCCTGCGTGTGCCAGGTGCGAGGAGCGGGAGTCGCTTCTCCACCTTATTATGGATTGTGCTGCCCTCCGACCCCTTTGGGAACGGTTCGGGACGACCCTCGGGCTCCCTACAGGGAGCACTCCCAGAGACGTTCTTCGGCCCTTCTTCGTGAAGGACGCACTGCAGCCCGCCGCAGCCATCGCAGCCTTGAGCTGCGTCCGTGGCATCGTGGCGGCATGGAGCGATGCCAACAACGAAGGAGTGGGTTCACCGGCGAGGGATGTCATCCCGTATGCCCAACGCTTCTTGCGAAGAGCTGCCGGATGGCCCCAACTGGGGAATATGCAGACAGACCTCGAGGGCTTCGTTCGACGGATGGGCCCTCCCCACAGCGACCAGTGATCCCTTCCCTGCCCTCCAACTTCTTTTTGTTTGTTTCTTTTTATCTTTTTCTTTTTGTCTTATCCCCATCCCCCTTCGCTGTCGGGGAGTGCCACGCCGGGCTGCGTCCCGGTGTCCCGACAGGTCGTGTGTTTACGGCCGTGGTGGGGCCTTGTACCACGCAGGTAGAGTTTATTAATAAACGCCCCTGGCGTACCCGGGTGATAACGCTGAATCCCTTGGCGAGTGGACGTGGTTTTCCTCCGCTCCCGAGTGAGTCGACAGGAAGCGGTTTTTTCTTGGTGTGTGTTCGTGTGGAACATCGTTGGTGTCCGATGGCAGCGATGCCTGAGGACACCAACGATGAGACAGGCGTGCTCTGCTTAACAGTCCCACGAGAGGGAAGTCATCCAGCACGCAGTACTATTCTTGCGGAGAGCTGCCCGATGGCCCCATCTGGGAAGTATGCGGACAGACCTCGAGGGCTTCCTTCGAAGGATGGGCCCTCCTCACAGCTTCCGGTGATCCCCTCCCTACCCTCCACACTCTTTTTTTTTGGTTCATCTCTTTTATTTTTCTTTTTGTTTTTTCCGCATCCCCTTTCGCTGTCGGGGAGTGCCACACCGGGCTGCGTCCCGGTGTCCCGACAGGTTGCGTGTCTAAGGCCGCAGTGGGGCCTTATATCACGAATTATAGAGAGTTTTTTCTAAATAAACGCCCCGGGCGTACCCGGGTGGCAACACCAAACCCGGCAGGCATGAGGTTCATAGGGAACTCGTCGCAAAACTCCCGGACCGAGCTCTTGTAGCGGTTCCAGTCCTGAAGCGTCTGCAAGCTGAAACCTCGTATGAATCCGCGGAGATGCTCCTCGGCTTCCGGAAGTTTCAGCCAGTCCCCCGGTAAGCGCCACGCAGATGACGGCGGACCCCTATCTCGTGGGCGCACCTCGAGTACGATCTGGTCATGGTCCGACAGTTCCGAAGGTAACTTGCCGCGCCTGCCCACGCGTGAGCATAGGTGCTGGTTAAGAAACACGTGATCTATGCTGTGGGCCATTTTCGGATCTCCCGCGAACAAGTTGCGCGTGTGCATCTCTGCGCACAGTTCGTTCACGCGGTCCCGAAGTGTGTCGGACGTACCTGACAGCAGGCGAAGGTTAAAGTCACCTGCGATTAGGATCGCTTTGCGCACTCCCACTTCGTACAGATATTCGCGCCTCAGGGTAAGAAAAAAATCTCTCCTTGCCTTTGTCCTTAGCGCGTCGCTGCCGCTTGGGGCGTACACGTTGGTAATGACCACATCGATATAGTCGGACCACCTGATGGTCAACTGACCGACGCGACCGGCACTATCGAACCGTACGCCCTTTGCCGCAGCCTCGACAGCTGGACGAAGCACGAACGCGACACCGCAAGATTTAACGGTGCCGCAATGCCACATCAGCCGTCCACCCGAGATACGCTCGATTTCCGTTGCTTGGTCTGCGGAGATCACGTGGATCTCTTGCAGCAGCACCAGGTCGAACGATGCCAGGGTGGAGGTCACGTCTCGTCTCTTGCCGTCGTCGCTTAGCCCGTTGACGTTCCAACAAGCAATTCGCAGACGGCGGCAAGAGGCGATTCCCGGCATTAAGACTAGGAACGTGGCGTTGCAGCACCTGTCAAGGGACAGGTGCGAGGGACGAGTAAGGGGACTGCGGCCATCTCAGGCACTTGAAGCACCTGGAGCACAGCCTCTAACCTGTCTTTTCCTCCGGGGTCGCAGCGTGATGTTACCTCTCGAGGAGAGTCCCTGGAGTTCCCCACTTTCTTCGCACGCTCGCTTCCCTCAATTATCTCTCCCTTTTCCACGAACGGGATAATTTTTCGGGTAGCCTTCTTCGGGCGACTGGCCTTCGGGTGGGAGGCTGCGATGCCGCAGGATATGTTTTCCGCCTCTGCGTCAGAGTTCGAAATCTCCGACTTCTTGACCGAGGTCGAACGCCTTAAGGCCCTTTACGCGGATTTGGGCGGATGCTGCAAGGACGCAGCGAGCTCCTCCGCTGCTCGCTCCAAGGAGACGTCGTCGAGCATGCGTTCGACGACAACGCTGGCACGGACGTGTTCTGTGTTGCTCCACGAGCGTGATTCCTTTCCGTCTTCTTGTGTGTGGTGTGCCCGGGTCGTCCACTGGGATGTCCACGGAGCCCCTGCAGCAAAAGATGGATGTGGAGGCTGCTACTGGCAGTGGAGACTCTACTCCAGATGTCCGGTCCGCCTCTGATTCTTGTGTCTCACCATCGGCGAGAAGCTTCGCCGCCGTCGTCAAGGCGGCGGCAGCCAGCGGAGCAACGCCCGACGAAGCGGAGCTGCAGGCATATGCAGCCCATGGCTACAAGCCTGCGCTCTGCTATCCGGTGAGTGCTGCGATCTCCGACGGGGTCGGAGAAAATTTCTGGGACGAGCTTTTGCGCGTCAGGGTCCGACAGGACGACCTCCTGGCCGTCATGACGGTTAACGCGCTCGGACACTGGGAGGTGCACTGCAAAGAGGCATCCCTAGTCCAGCGCCTTCTCCGCACCCCGCTAAATATCCGCGGGAAAAAGGTCGTCCCGTCGGCCATGGACCAGTCGTTCGTGGTCCGATTATCCGCCGTCCAGGTGGACACGCCCGATCGCGTGCTCGTTGCTGCACTAAGTGCATTCGCCAAGGTGCACGCGCTGTGGAAAGCCGAAAATCCGATCAAAAGGATTGCATCTCTCCACAGCGGACTTGCCATGGCGCGTGTCACCATGGCGGATAGGAGGCAAATGCCTCCGCACTTGCAGGTGGGCGATGCGATCGTCCACCTTAAATTTGCCGGTCAGCGACCGGCTTGCGGCATTTGCGGTGCCGAGGGCCACCGTCCGTGGACGTGCCCTTCACGCAACTGCCGCTATTGTAAACAGCTCGGCCATTCCATCAAAGAGTGCGCCGAGCTAAAGAGAAAGAGGCAGGAGAAAAGCCGCCAACAATCGACCGCGTCCGCGCCGAAAAGATCCCCCGTTGTGCCACGGGAGAAATCGGGCGCGAAGGGCGGGGCATCTTCGAGTGGAGGTCCCGCGAAAAAGGGCGCTGTTGCTTCAGGAGAGCCACCATCCCAGACAACCGCGCAGACGGGAAAGATGCCACGTCGCCCTGGGGGCAAATCGCCATCTTCGAAGCAGCCTAAGAGTGCGAGCACGCACTCAATCAAGGCTGCTTAACCGTCCGCGTCCGCTTGCGCGTCCAGCGGAGCACACGCGAAACCGTGCGCGGGTACCCTCGGAGCTGCCTCTGAACGGCAGTCTCCTCCTACGGCGGTGGAGATCACGTCATCCACTCCGAAGGCACGGGCAGCGAAGGCTCCAATAGCGCCTCGCGGGACGACGGCAATGACCGCCGTTTCGCCCGCATCGGCTAAGGAGCAGGTGCAGTGCGTAACTGGGACGGAGCCGTCTACCGCCGCAAGCGCGAAACGTTAGCCGGCATCTCCGGCCAAACAATTGAGGGAGGCGTCGGCCTCCCTGGAGAGCGTCCCCGACGCGGGCTGGACTCGACTCTCCAGGACGCCCACAAAGGGGAAGAAGAAGGTTGACCCTTCAATATTCCCCATCCTTAAGGTGGGTGGGAGGCAAAAGAGAAGCACGCCGAAGAAGGTGCGTACCCAGGTACGCACTACACCTGCGTGCTCTGTCTATGTCGCTTCGCGCGAGAGGGCGGCTGCGGAAGCCAAAGCTCCGGAAGCTGCGTTGGCGACTGCGACGAACCCCGCGCTGGCAGGGCAAGCGTCCACCTGCCGAAACAAAAAGAGACTGGCAAAACGCCAGTCTCGCGCCAGGCACTCGGACTCCGAGGTGGAGTCCGAGTGCAAACAAATGGAGCGCGCATCCCGGGGAAAGCCGGTAGCGCGCCGGGCTAAACTGCGAAAGCACGAGCCTGTTGCCGAAGGCGGTTCCGGCTCCTGCATGGAGACCGAGGCGATGATCCTCGGCTCCCAGGACTCAGCTGGGAGCGATGTGGCGGCGAACGGGAGCGATTCCGCTTCCCAATCCGCTCTCCTACCAGCTGACTTCTCGCCGGACGGGGGGAGGAGCACGCCGTCATGTCCGCAGCAGTGATGCGTGGACTCCCGTCCGCTCGCCGCGTCAGCGTGGCCTGTTGGAATGTCAACGGGCTACGTGATGCTGACAAAAGGCGGACGGTAGCCAACGCTTTGCGCGCGTTCGATCTGGTGCTGCTGCAGGAGATACATAGCATCTCCGTACGGCAGGCATCGGATCTGGAAGAGCGCGCGGGCGGGACGCTACACTGGCGGCAAGGCTCCGCGCACACGTGCGGAGTCGCGTTCCTCGTCCGAGGCAGGGTGGCGGAGGCGGTGCGGGACGTTTCTTTCGACGAGGAAGGTCGTGTGGGCCAACTTGTCCTCAAGTGGTCCGAATCGATCGACCTGGTCGATACGAACATCTACGCGCCGAGCGGCGGCCGGCATTACGCCCAGCGACTTGCATTCCTGGGTGGCCTGCGCAGCCGCTGGCTCGCTGACTCCGGCCCTAAAGTGGCGCACCTCCTTGCAGGAGACTTCAACGTCCACCTGCTAACAGAGGAGAGATGCCGCTTGAGGGAGAAGCAACTGGTGAGCGAGGTATGCGCGTCCGTGCGCGTGCAAAACTTGCTTGCTGGTGAGCCCGGGATGGAGACATCGCCGGACCATGCGTTCCTCGATGAACACCTGCTCTCACGAGTAGGTCGGAGAGGGCGCCTGCTGTCCGTGATTTCGGATCATCCGAGACTGAAGTTCGAGCTCCTCCCGCCTGGCAAAGGGCCTCCGATGAATGTCTGGAGGTTGCCGGCCGACTGGCTCAGCAATTCGGAGGCGGCGGAGCATCTCCTCCAACACCTCCGGGGCTTCGCCATTTGTGATCTCGAGGACTGCGACGATCTGAAAAGATCGGTCCGCGAGTTCTGCTGCCGGTTCCTCTTGCATCTGCTTTTCCGCGGCTTCGGGGAGGGTGTCGCGAAAAGCAGATCCTATCTCAAGGCGCGTACCTTCTCTCGATGCCCGGACGTCCGGCGTCTGGCGGAGTACAAGGCCAGGGCCGAGCGCCAGGTTTGGCAGTCTGGAGCGGCTTGTCTGCTTGATGACGCTGGCCAGGAATGCTCGGCTGCAGCCGAAGTACACCGCGTAGTCAAGCGCTACTACTCCTCTTTGTACGTGGAGGAGCCCACGGAACGCAGTCTCTCCGAGCTGCTTCTTCCGACGGGCAACCCTGCTATCGACGAGAAGGAACGCGCCAGATTGAGTTGACCCTTCACGGCGGAAGAACTATCCTCTGCCATAGCGGGCCTGAAGAGGCGTAAGGCGCCTGGGGAGGATGGCCTGCCCGCGGAGTTCTTTCAGTGCTTCGCGGCGGAGCTCGTCCCCCTGGTGCTCAGCCTTTTCTCGCTGATGCGTGAGACGGGAGATGTTCCCGCTTCTTTCCGCTCAGCAAAGGTGCGGCTCCTGCCGAAAGGCGGTGATTTGCGCCACCTCAGCAACTGGCGTCCGATCACATCGGTGAATTCGGACGTCAAGTTGTTCTCCAGGCTATGGGTCGCGCGCCTGGGGAGAATCGCGAAGTCCTTGGTAAGTCCGGAGCAGACGTATGCTGTTCCGGGGCGGTCCATGGACGCGAATCTCTTCTTCGCGCGAACATGGCTCAAGTTGTAGCAGCGCGTGGCGCAGCAGAGCCAGGCAGCCGAAATCGCCGCTGCCAAAGGAAAGCGGCGGTGTTCAAGGCACGATGGAACGCCGGGAGCCTTAGCGGTAACCGTCGATCTCTGCAAAGCGTTCGACAGCGTAAACCAGGACCTCCTTCTGGAGCTTCTGGGACGCCTAGGCCTCCCGACGCACCTCATCGCCTACTTGCGCTCCTGCTGGTGTCACGCGTTATGCTGTATCTCTTTCAGCGGGCGTCACGTGTACGATGTTCCCATACGCCGGGGTATCAGGCAGGGAGACAGCTTAAGCCCCCTGCTCTTCAGCATCTTTTTTGAGTTGGTGCTAAGGGCGTACAGGCTTACGCTGGCCGACCTGCCGAGCTCCTGCCCGGGAACACCAGCCGTGGCCGCCTCTGCTGACGACCTTCTCCTGCTGCTGCCCATGTCCACCCCGGCGTCCAGGCTCGAGGACTTCTTCGAGCTCATTCGTCGGGGAGCGGGCCTGAGCGTGAACAGGACGAAATCAACCGTTGTACCGGTTGGCTCTACGTGGGAGAAGCAGTCCGACTGGATCCGCCTGGGGATCCCCACGGGCAGGTGCTTGAAGTACCTCGGCGTTCCCTTGGGCGCCTTCTGTCCAGCAGAAGCGTGGTCGGACTGCCTTCACAAGGCCGAGACTGCTCTGGGCCCGTTCGAAGGCGGCAGGTATCTCCTGTCGGAACAAGCCTTCGTGTGCAACATTTTCGTTGTCCCCCTCCTCCGTCCCCTCTTTTTTGTTTGTCCCCCTCCCTACTGGGCTAAGCGCCGGGCGCAACGCCTGTTGCGTAACGCCCTGTGGGGACCGGCGAGGTCCAGGATACGCCTGAAGGACTTGGCGGCTCCTCGGCGGGATGCAGGATTGGGCATCCTGACGCTGGAGCGGATCGGACTGCTAGTGCAGTTCCGCATGCTGGCGCTTTGGGCGCAGCTCTGGACTACTCCCTGGTGTGCTCCAGCGCGGCTGCTGCTGTAACGCTGCACGGGTGGCGACGGACTACGTTCGTTGCATCTGCGCACGGAGCGCGCCCAGAGAGGATTCGGCTTCCCTTTGAAGCAGCTCGCCACGCTTCTGGGAAAGCATGAGTGGATCTCCTGCCGGCCGACGAACTTCAACGCCTGGAGGCAGGAAGCCTTATCGTCCTGGGCAGCGCAACAGGATGTGTCCCGTTTGGAACTCCGTTGCGTGAAACTTTCCCCATACTGTCCAGTGGGGGAGGTGCTGGAAGACCAGGACCAGTGGACACGCCTAGGCGCTACGCCACTCGCCGAAGCACTGTGTGCACTGATGGTGCGAGATGACAGTGACCTGCCGGCGAGGTGGGAGATCACTTGCGAAATCGCAGGCGAAACCCGACTGCTGGGCGGCTGGAGGACTTGCGAAGTGGCAGACGCTGCCACACCTCGCATTCTTGCAAAGGGGCTTCTCCGGTGGAGTGAGCTCCTCGGGGTGCCCACCGATGAACTTGTGGTCCCTTCTGCGTGTTTGGACACGACTCTCTTCCCCCTTCGGTGGAAGCAGGACGCTTTTCTGCTGGTGCATAGGGGTTTGTACTGCAACCAGCGGACGCACCTGATTTCCGGGGGAGTTGCGTCCCCGAACTGTGTCAAATGCGGAGCGGTGGAATCGTTTCCGCATTTGCTGTTTGAGTGCGGTGCCCTCCAGGGGCTGTGGCAGCGGCTGTCTTCAGCGCTCCTGTAGCTTGGACACAGCTCACTGGATTGGATGCGCCGCTTCTACATCCGTGGCGGACTTTCTCTTGAAGCGGTCGTCGCAATCATCTGCTGCGTCCGCGCCATTGTCAGGGCCCGCCACGTATCGCAGATGCGAGGAGTCCCAACATCGGTCCCCCGACACCGCAGCCTGCAACCTGCAAATGGCTGCTGGGTGGCCACATCTTGGAGCAGAAGTGAGGACGGAGATCGGCGGCATTCACCGCCGGTTCTGAGAATAGGAACGGGTAGACAGTATACCCTTGTCCCCGCCCTCCCACTCAGTTTATTTATTTATTGTCCCAGCCCCTCCCGTTCCGAACTCTCAGTGTGCCCGGACTGCGTTTAGGGAAATCTACTCCCCATTTTCTGTTCCCCTTGCCTGGGAACACAGTTCCCAGTTGATATTATACTAAACGTCCCGGCGCAACCGGGTAATAAACGACAACGGCCGCACGGACGTGTTCTGTGTTGCTCCACGAGCGTGATTCGTTTCCGTCTTTTTGTGTGTGGTGTGCCCGAGTGCATCCACTGGGATGTCCACGGAGCCCCTGCAGCAAAAGATGGATGTGGAGGCTGCTACTGGCAGTTGAGACTCTACTCCAGATGTCCGGTCCGCCTCTGATTCTTGTGTCTCGCCACCGGCGAGAAGCTTCGCCGCCGTCGTCAAGGCGGCGGCAGCCAACGGAGCACCGCCCGACGAAGCGGAGCTGCAGGTATATGCAGCTCATGGCTACAAGCCTGCGCTCTGCTATCCGGTGAGTGCTGCGATCTCCGACGGGGTCGGGAAAACCTTTGGGATGAGCTTTTGAGCGTTGGGGTCCGACAGGACGACCTGCTGGCCGTCATGCCGGTAAACGCGCTCGGACACTGGGAGGTGCACTGCAAAGAGGCATCCCTAGTCCAGCGCCTTCTCCGAACCCCGCTAAATATCCGCGGGAAGGAGGTCGTCCCGTCGGCCATGGACCAGTCGTTCGTGGTCCGAATGTCCGCCGTCCAGGTGGACACTTCCGATCGCGTGCTCGTCGCTGCACTTAATGCATTCGCCACGGTGCACGCGCTGTGGAGAGCAGACAATCCGATCAAAAGGATTGCATCTCTCAACAGCGGACTTGCCATGGCGCGTGTCACCATGGCGGATAGGAGGCAAATGCCTCCGCACTTGCAGGTGGGCGATGCGATCGTCCACCTTAAATTTGCCGGTCAGCGACCGGCTTGCGGCATTTGCGGTGCAGAGGGCCACCGTCCGTGGACGTGCCCTTCGCGCAACTGCCGCTATTGTAAACAGCTCGGCCACTCCATCAAAGAGTGCGCCGAGCTGAAGAGAAAGCGGCAGGCGAAAAGCCGCCAACAATCGACCCCGTCCGCGCCGAAAAGATCCCCCGTTGTGCCACGGGAGAAATTGGGCGCGAAGGGCGGGGCATCTTCGAGTGGCGGTCCCGCGAAAAAGGGCGCGGTTGCTTTAGGGAAGCCACCATCCCAGACAGCCGCGCAGACGGGAAAGATGCCACGTCGCCCTGGGGGCAAATCGCCCCCTTCGAAGCAGCCTAAGAGTGCGGGCACGCACTCAATCAAGGCTGCTGAACCGTCCGCGTCCGCTTGCGCGTCCAGCGGAGCACACGGGAAACCGTGCGCGGGTACCCTCGGAGCTGCCTCTGAACGGCAGTTTCCTCCTACGGCGGTGGAGATCACTTCATCCACGCCGAAGGCACGGGCAGCGAAGGCTGCAATAGCGCCTCGCGGGACGACGGCAATGACCGCCGTTTCGCCCGCATCGGCTAAGGAGCAGGTGCAGTGCGTAACGGGGACGGAGCCGTCTCCCGCCGCGAGCGCGAAACGTGATCCGGCATCTCCGGCCAAACAATTGAGGGAGGCGTCGGCCTCCCAGGAGGGCGTCCCCGACGCGGGTTGGACTCGAGTCTCCAGGACGCCCACAAAGGGGAAGAAGAAGGTTGACCCTTCAATATTCCCCATCCTTAAGGTGGGTGGGAGGCAAAAGAGAAGCACGGCGAAGAAGGTGCGTACCCAGGTACGCACTACGGCTGCGTGCTCTGTCTCTGTCGCTTCGCGCGAGAGAGCGGCTGCGGAAGCCAAAGCTCCGGAAGCTGCGTTGGCGACTGCGACAACTTCCTCGCGGGCAGGGCAAGCCTCCACCTGCCGAAACAAAAAGAGACTGGCAAAACGTCAGTCTCGCGCCAGGTACTCGGAATCCGAGGTGGAGTCCGAGTGCAAACAAATGGGGCGCGCATCCCGGGGTAAGCCGGTAGCGCGCCGGGCTAAAGTGCGAAAGCACGATCCTGTTGCCGGATGCGGTTCCGGTTCCTGCACGGAGACCGAGGCGATGATCCTCGGCTCTTAGGACTCAGCTGGGCGCGATGTGGCGGCGAAATGGAGCGATTCCGCTTCCCAATCCGCTCTCCTACCAGCTGACTTCTCGCCGGACTGGGCGAGGAGCACGCCGTCATGTCCGCAGCAGTGATGCGTGGACTCGCGTCCGCTCGTCGAGTCAGCGTGGCCTGTTGGAATGTCAACGGGCTACGTGATGCTGACAAAAGTCGGATGGTTGCCAACGCTTTGCGCGCGTTCGATCTGGTGCTGCTGCAGGAGATACATAGCATCTCCAAACTGCAGGCATCGGATCTGGAAGAGTGCGCGGGCGGGACGCTACACTGGCGGCAAGGCTCCGCCCACACGTGTGGAGTCGCGTTCCTCGTCCGAGGCAGGGTGGCGGAGACGGTGCGGAACGTTTGTTTCGACGAGGAAGGTCGTGTGGGCCAACTTGTCCTCAAGTGGTCCGAATCGATCGACCTGTTCGTTACGAACATCTACGCGCAGAGCGGCGACCGGCATTACGCCCTGCGACTTGCATTCCTGGGTGGCCTGCGCAGCCGCTGGCTCGCTGACTCCGGCCCTAACGTGGCGCACCTCCTTGCAGGAGACTTCAACGTCCACCTGCTAACTGAGGAGAAATGCCGCTTGAGGGAGAAGCAACTGGTGAGCGAGGTATGCGCGTCCGTGCGCGTGCAAAACTTGCTTGCTGGTGAGCCCGGGATGGAGAGATCGCCGGACCATGCGTTCCTCGATGAACACCTGCTCTCACGAGTAGGTCGGAGAGGGCGCCTGCTGTCCGCGATTTCGAATCATCCGAGACTGGAGTTCGAGCTCCTCCCGCCTGGCAAAGGGCCTCCGATGAATGTCTGGAGGTTGCCGGCCGACTGGCTTAGCAATTCGGAGGCGGCGGAGCATCTTCGCCAACACATCCGGGGCTTCGCCATCCTGAACTCGAGGACTGGGACGATCTGAAAAGATCGGTCCGCGAGTTCTGCTGCCGGTTCCCCTTGCACCTGCTTCCCCGCGGCTTCGGGGAGGGTGTCGCGAACAGCAGATCCTATCTGCAGGCGCGTACCTTCTCCCGATGCCCGGACGTCCGGCGTCTGGCGGAGTACAAGGCCAGGGCCGAGCGCCAGGTTTGGCAGTCTGGAGCGGCTTGTCTGCTCGATGACGCTGGCCAGGAATGCTCGGCTGCAGCCGAAGTACACCGCGTAGTCAAGCGCTACTACTCCTCGTTGTTCTCGGAGGAGCCCACAGAACGCAGTCTCTCCGAGCTGCTTCTCCCGACGGGTAACCCTGCTATCGACGAGGAGGAACGCGCCAGATTGGATTGGCCCTTCACGGCTGAAGAAGTATCTTCTGCCATAGCGGGCCTGAAGAGGCGTAAGGCGCCTGGGGAGGATGGCCTGCCCGCGGAGTTCTTTCAGTGCTTCGCGGCGGAGCTCGTCCCCCTCTTGCTAAGCCTTTCCTCGCTGATGCGTGAGACGGGAGATGTTCCCGCTTCTTTCCGCTCAGCAAAGGTGCGGCTCCTGCCGAAAGGCGGTGATTTGCGCCACCTCAGCAACTGGCGTCCGATCACATCGGTGAATTCGGACGTCAAGTTGTTCTCCAGGCTATGGGTCGCGCGCCTGGGGAGAATCGCGAAGTCCTTGGTAAGTCCGGAGCAGACGTATGCTGTTCCGGGGCGGTCCATGGACGCGAATCTCTTCTTCGCGCGAACATGGCTCAAGTTGTAGCAGCGCGTGGCGCAGCAGAGCCAGGCAGCCGAAATCGCCGCTGCCAAAGGAAAGCGGCGGTGTTCAAGGCACGATGGAACGCCGGGAGCCTTAGCGGTAACCGTCGATCTCTGCAAAGCGTTCGACAGCGTAAACCAGGACCTCCTTCTGGAGCTTCTGGGACGCCTAGGCCTCCCGACGCACCTCATCGCCTACTTGCGCTCCTGCTGGTGTCACGCGTTATGCTGTATCTCTTTCAGCGGGCGTCACGTGTACGATGTTCCCATACGCCGGGGTATCAGGCAGGGAGACAGCTTAAGCCCCCTGCTCTTCAGCATCTTTTTTGAGTTGGTGCTAAGGGCGTACAGGCTTACGCTGGCCGACCTGCCGAGCTCCTGCCCGGGAACACCAGCCGTGGCCGCCTCTGCTGACGACCTTCTCCTGCTGCTGCCCATGTCCACCCCGGCGTCCAGGCTCGAGGACTTCTTCGAGCTCATTCGTCGGGGAGCGGGCCTGAGCGTGAACAGGACGAAATCAACCGTTGTACCGGTTGGCTCTACGTGGGAGAAGCAGTCCGACTGGATCCGCCTGGGGATCCCCACGGGCAGGTGCTTGAAGTACCTCGGCGTTCCCTTGGGCGCCTTCTGTCCAGCAGAAGCGTGGTCGGACTGCCTTCACAAGGCCGAGACTGCTCTGGGCCCGTTCGAAGGCGGCAGGTATCTCCTGTCGGAACAAGCCTTCGTGTGCAACATTTTCGTTGTCCCCCTCCTCCGTCCCCTCTTTTTTGTTTGTCCCCCTCCCTACTGGGCTAAGCGCCGGGCGCAACGCCTGTTGCGTAACGCCCTGTGGGGACCGGCGAGGTCCAGGATACGCCTGAAGGACTTGGCGGCTCCTCGGCGGGATGCAGGATTGGGCATCCTGACGCTGGAGAGGATCGGACTGCTAGTGCAGTTCCGCATGCTGGCACTTTGTGCGCAGCTCTGGACTACTTCCTGGTGTGCTCCATCGCGGCTGCTGCTACGGCGCTGAACGGGTGGCGACGGACTACGTTCGTTGCATCTGCGCACGGAGCGCGTCCAGAAAGGATTCGGCTGCCCCCTGAAGCAGCTCGCCACGCTTCTGGGAAAGTATGAGTGGATCTCTTGCCGGCCGACGAACTTCAACGCCTGGAGGCAGGAAGCCTTATCGTCCTGGGCAGCGCAACAGGATGTGTCCCGTTTGGAACTCCGTTGCGTGAAACTTTCCCCATACTGTCCAGTGGGGGAGGTGCTGGAAGACCAGGACCAGTGGACACGCCTAGCCGCTACGCCACTCGCCGAAGCACTGTGTGCACTGATGGTGCGAGATGACAGTGACCTGCCGGCGAGGTGGGAGATCACCTGCGAAATTGCAGGCGAAACCCGACTTCTGGGCGGATGGCGGACTTGCGAAGTGGCAGACGCTACCACACCTCGCATTCTTGCAAAGGGGCTTCTCCGTTGAAGTGAGCTCCTCGGGGTGCCCACCGATGAACTTGTGGTCCTTTCTGCGTGTTTGGACACGACTCTCTTCCCCCTTCGGTGGAAGCAGGACGCTTTTCTGCTGGTGCACTGGGGTTTGTACTGCAACCAGCGGGCGCACCTGATTTCCGGGGGAGTAGCGTCCCCGAACTGTGCCAAATGCGGAGCGGTGGAATCGCTTCCGCATTTGCTGTTTTGGTGCGGTGCCCTCCAGGAGCTGTGGCAGCGGCTGTCTTCAGCGCTCCTGCACCCTGGACACACCGCACTGGATTGGATGAGCCGCTTCTACACGCGTGTCGGACTTTCTCTTGGAGCGGTCGTCGCAATCATCTGCTGCGTCCGCGCCATTGTCAGGGCCCGCCACGTATTGCAGATGCGAGCAGTCCCAACATCGGTCCCCGAGACCGCAGCATGCAACCTGGAAATGGCTGCCGGGTGGCCACATCTTGGAGCAGAAGTGAGGACGGAGATCGGCGGCATTCACCGCCGGTTCTGAGAATAGGAACGGGTAGACAGTATACCCTTGTCCCCGCCCTCCCACTCAGTTTATTTATTTATTGTCCCAGCCCCTCCCGTTCCGAACTCTCAGTGTGCCCGGACTGCGTTTAGGGAAATCTACTCCCCATTTTCTGTTCCCCTTGCCTGGGAACACAGTTCCCAGTTGATATTATACTAAACGTCCCGGCGCAACCGGGTAATAAAACGGACGCCAACGCCGGCTCGCTCCCCTTTCTGTTGAAAGAGTCATCAGAGGGAGAAGTAGCGGCGAGTTCTTTTTCGCAGCGGTCGGGAATACGCTCGACGACAACGGCCGCACGGACGTGTTCTGCGTTGCTCCTCGAGCGTGATTCCTTTCCGTCTTGTTGTGTGTGGTGTGCCCGAGTGCGTCCACTGGGATGTCCACGAAGCCACTGCAGCAAAAGATGGATGTGGAGGCTGCTACTGGCAGTGGAGACTCTACTCCAGATGTCCGCTCCGCCTCTGATTCTGTCTCGCCACCGGCGAGAAGCTTCGCCGCCGTCGTCAAGGCGGCGGCAGCCAACGGAGCACCGGCCGAATAAGCGGAGCTGCAGGCATATGCAGCCCATGGCTACATGCTTGCGCTTTGCTATCCGGTGAGTGCTGCGATCTCCGACGGGGTCGGAGAAAATCTATGGGATGAGCTTTTGCGTGTCGGGTTCCGACAGGACGACCTCCTGGCCGTCATGCCGGTTAACGCGCACGGACACTGGGAGGTGCCCTGCAAAGAGGCATCCCTAGTCCAGCGCCTTCTCCGAACCACGCTGTATATCCGCGGGAAGGAGGTCGTCCTGTCGGCCATGAACCAGTCGTTCGTGGCCCGATTGTGCGCCGTCCAGGTGGATATGCCCGATCGCGTGCTCGTCGCTGCACTTAGTGCATTCGCCACGGTGCACGTGCTGTGAAGAGCAGACAATCCGATCAAAAGGATTGCATCTCTCCACAGCGGAATTGCCATGGCGCGTGTCACCATGGCGGATAGGAGGCAAATGCCTCCTCACTTGCAGGTGGGCGATGCGATCGTCCACTTTAAATTGGCCGGTCAGAGACCTGCTTGCGGCATTTGCGGTGCAGAGATCCACCGTCCGTGGACGTGCCCTTCACGCAACTGCCGCTGTTGTAAACTCCATTGCTCGGTTAACTTATCAAAAAGTGCGCCCAGCAGAAGAGAAAGCCGCAGGCGAAAAGCCGCCAACAATCTCCCCGTCCGCGCCGAAAACATCCCCCGTTGTGCCAGAAGAGAAATCGGGCGCGATGGGCGGGGCATCTTCGAGAGGCGATCCCGAGAAAAAGGGCGTGGTTGCTTCAGGGAAGCTACCATCCCAGACAGCCGCGCAGACGGGAAAGATGCCACCTGGCCCTGGGGGCAAATCGCTCCCTTCGAAGCAGCCTAAGAGTGCGCGCACGCACTCAATTAAGGCTGCTGAACCGTCCGCGTCCGCTTGCGCGTATAACGGTGCACACGGGAAACCGTGCGCGGGTACCCTTGGAACTGCCTCTGAACGGCAGTCTCCTCCTAAGGCGGTGGAGATCACGTCTTCCACGCTGAAGGCACGAGCAGCGAAGGCTCCAATAGCGCCTCGTGGGACGACGGCAATGACCGCCGTTTCGCCCGCATCGCCTTAGGAGTAGGTACAATGCGTAACAGGGACGGAGCCGTCTCCCGCCGCGAGCGAGAAACGTGAGCCGGCATCTCAGGCCAAGCAATTGAGGGAGGCGTCGGCCTCCAAGGATGGCGTCCTCGACGCGGGCTGGAATAGCGTCTCCAGGACGCTTACAAAGGAGAAGAAGAAGGTTGACCCTTCGATATTCTCCATTCTTCAGGTGGGTGGGAGGCAAAAGAGGAGCACGCCGAAGAAGGTGCGTACGCAGGTACGCACTACGTCTGCGTGCTGTGTCTCCGTCGCTTCGCGCGAGAGGGCGGCTGCGGAAGCCAAAGCTCCGGAAGCTGCGTTGGCGACTGCGACGACCCCCTTGCGGGCAGGGCAAGCCTCCACCTGCCGAAACAAAAAGAGACCAGCAAAACACCAGTCTCGCGCCAGGCACCCGGATTCCGAGGTGGAGTCCAAGTGCAAACAAATGGAGCGCGCATCCCGGGGTAAGCCGGTAGCGCGTCGGCCTAAAGTGCGAAGGCACGAGCCTGTTGCCGGAGGCGGTTGCGGCTCCTGCATGGAGACCGAGGCGATGATCCTCGGCTCCCAGGACTCAGCTGGGCGCGATGTGGTGGCGAACGGGAGCGATTCCGCTTCCCAATCCACCTTCATACCAGCTGACTTCTCGCCGGACGGGGCGAGGAGCACGCCGTCATGTCCGGAGCAGTGATGCGAAGACTCGCGTCCGCTCGTCGTGTCAGCGTGGCCTGTTGGAATGTCAACGGGCTACGTGATGCTGACAAAAGGCGGACGGTAGCCAACGCTTTGCTCGCGTTCGATCTGGTGCTGCTGCAGGAGATACATAGCATCTCCGAACGGCAGGCATCGGATCTGGAAGAGCGCGC
This sequence comes from Raillietiella orientalis, assembly GCA_036172245.1. NCBI lineage: Eukaryota > Metazoa > Arthropoda > Ichthyostraca > Raillietiellida > Raillietiellidae > Raillietiella > Raillietiella orientalis. The sequence goes on from JAYWIR010000143.1 coordinate 17,976, forward strand.
GGGCGGGACGGTACACAGGCGGCAACGCTCCGCGCACACGTGCGGAGTCGCGTTCCTCGTCCGATGCAAGGTGGCGGAGGCGGTGCGGAACGTTTGTTTCGACGAGGAAGGTCGTGTTGGCCAACTTGTCCTCAAGTGTTCCGAATCGATCGACCTGGTCGTTACGAACATCTACGCGCGGCGCGGCGGCCGGCATTACGCCCAGCGACTTGCATTCCTGTGTGGCCTGCGCAGCCGCTCGCTCGCTGACTCTGGCCCTAACGTGGCGCACCTCCTTGCAGGAGACTTCAACGTCCACCTGCTAACAGAGGAGAGATTTCACTTGAGTGAGAAGCAACTGGTGAGCGAGGTATGCGCATCCGTGCGCGTGCAAATCTTGCTTGCTAATGAGCCCGGGATGGAGAGATCGCCGGACCATGCGTTCCTCGATGAACTCCTGCTCTCACGAGTAGGTCGTAGAGGGCGCCTGCTGTCCTCGATTTCAAATCATCCGTGACTGGAGTTCGAGCTCCTCCCGCCTGGCAAAGGGCCTCCGATGAATGTCTGGAGGTTGCCGGCCGACTGGCTTAGCAATTCGGAGGCGGCGGGGCATCTTCACCAACACCGCCGGGGCTTCGCCATCCGTAAACTCGAGGAATGAGACGATCTCGAAAGATCGGTCCGCGAGTTCTGCTGCCGGTTCCCCTTGCACCTGCTTCTTTGCGGCTTCGGAGAGGGTGTCGGTAACAGCAGATCCTATCTGCAGGCGCGTACCTTCTCCCGATGCCCCGACGTTCGGCGTCTGGCGGAGTACAAGGCCAGGGCCGAGCGCCAGGTTTGCAGTCTGGAGCGGATTGCCTGCTCGATGACGCTGGCCAGGAATGCTCGGTTGCAGCCGAAGTTTGTCACCCAGATATGCCGGTGCATAGCTCCTGTACCGAGTATCTTTCCTGCTGCGCGACTTTTGTCGGAGCCGACGGCTGATCCCCTTTTGTGGGGTTTATCACTATTTTTGCCTTCCCTTCCTTCTTTTGCGGAAGTTCCGGCGTTGGAGCGACGTTCATCGGGCACACCACTTTGGTGTGGCCCTTCGCGCCGCACGTTGGGCAAACTGCGTCCGGGCACTGCTTTTTCAAATTCCCGAACGACTTACAGTTTCCACAAAATTCAGGTTTCCCCACAAACCAAATGTCGACGAACTCGTCGCCAATTTGGAGCTTGTGGGGAAGCTGTACGCTTTCTCGAAGCGTCACGTGCGCGCCTACTCGCCCACTAAATGCATTGTTCACTCCGAAGGTGTTGGGCTTTCTCCACATCGCGAAAACGCTTGCGAAATTTTCCAGTTCAGCGCGGATGGCGTTCTCATCCATCCGCACTGTTGTCCCTGTTAGGTGGACCACAATGGAGTGGTCCACCGTGTGTGGGAGTTAATTCCTGCCCTCAAATTGTACGGGCGTGCAGAGCATCTTGTGGGTAAGAGCTGCATCCTTGCAGATGAGCTCCGCCAACTGCCCTCCGCTCCGTATAGAGAGGCAAAGAATTTCCTGGTCGGCAATGCTTATTTTTTGATGGCATTGCCGAACTTTCGCGCCCTTAACGGGGAATATAAATTGCCTACCTTGTACAGGAGGGCCGGATTGTAGCCCTCCTGGATGTAGGATTGGATTTCGGCGGCGACATCGGGCGTTTCTGCCGCTGCCACCACGCTCCGGGCCCTCGCCGTAGTGGCGGGTTCAGAAGAAGTGGTGAAGCGTGATCCCCCCTCCTATGGCTCGGGAGACGCGGTCTTCCCGCCTCATTCACCTCAAACTGCGGCGTTCACAGGCATTTCTGCCTGTCAACGGCCGCGAAACACACACGAAACACCAGAAAAGAAAAACTCCCTATCCACGGAGCGCACAACAATTGCGTCCGCCGTTTGCCACCCGGATATGCCGGGGCATTTATTATTCTAATTTTTTACAAAAATCAGAAAATAAAGTCTTTCAAAAGTTAATTGTGGGAAACACTTGCTTTTCCCACCTTGGTTGAGGTGTCTGTTGCCGGTGCATAGACCAATTAGGTCCATTCCCGAGGAGCATGGGGAGAAAAAACTTGAACAAAAATAAACAAAAAGAGAGATAACGGGGAGGGAAACAGTTGTATGGGGAGAGAAGGGGGCAGGGAAGGGATCACTGGGCGCCTGGGTCGGTCCTCCGCATCCTGTTCAGGATGCAGTCAAGTTCTGTTTTAACTCTGAAAGGTAGACGCCACCTTGTCGCCGTCTCTAAAGAGATCGTCGTCCAGTGGATGGCGTCCCTGCATCTTGGGCCTCTTCTTCTGGCGTGCCACCTTTGCACAATGCCGCGTACGCAGCAGAGGACTGCTAGAGACGCAGCGGGGCGCAGGCCGTCACGCAGAAAGAGGAGACGGTAAATTTCTCCAGGGTCGCCTACTGGAAGATGTAGGATTGGGGCGATTGGACTCCAGAGTCCATCCAGGGCGACACACTCGAGGGTGAGATGCGGGAAGGTTTCTCTTTCTCCGCACTCGACACAGCGGGCATCCACATTTACCAGTGTCCAGTGAGACAGGCGTGCTCTGCTTAACAGTCCCCAGTGCAGGAATAGCAACGCCGTCTTCTGCCACTTCAACGGAAGTGTGCCGCAATACCAACACGCTGGGAGCCACTTCACCTCCTCCGGAGGTATTGCAAGCAGCTTTCCCCAGCGCGCAAGTCCGTGAGGCGGGACGCTCGGGGTGGCAGCGTCCGTGAGCTCTTGAGTCGTCCACGCCTTCAAAGGTTTTTTCCTGCCTCGGATAAGGCAGGACTCTCCCGACGATTCCAGCTCGTTGCTGCTCCTACGGTTTTTCAGGGAGGACAGATCGGGGGCAAGGGGACTGAAAAAAGTCCACAGAAATTTCCGGGGCGTGTTGATAATATCCTGCAGCGGCTGTCGAGCGTACGGTCCTCGTCGTAGGCAGTTGTATTCCGCCTCGCTCTTGCCGTTGATCTTAGCCCACGCGGAAGCTGACTCCTGAAGCCAGGCAGTGCAGTTCGCGGAAAGGCAGGAGATCCAATTATTCTCCCTCATCAGGGCGAATTTTTCTTCCGTTCGCCGCCTCCGAAGGCGCTACTACTCCTCTTAGTACTCGGAGGAGCCCACGCAACGCAGTCTCTCCGAGCCGCTTCTTCCGACGGGCAACCCTGCTATGGACGAAGAGGAACACGCCAGATTGGATTTGGCCTTCACGGCGGAAGAAGTATTTCCCGCCATAGCGGGCCTGAAGAGGCGTAGGGCGGCTGGGGAGGATGGCCTGCCCGCGAAGTTATTTCAGTGCTTCGCGGCGGAGCTCGTTCCCCTAGTGCTAAGCCTTTTCTCGCTGATGCGTTTTGAACCCGGTTGCGCCGGGACGTTTATTTGTAAAAACGAACCACAATCTTCAAGGCAAATTCATCCTTTCGAGACACAAGAAACGCCCATACAGAAAGTTCAGCCCGGAAGGATCACCGGCACGCAGGTTGCCTTCCAAAATAAAGGAACGGAGATAGAGGTCTGCAGAATAAACAATACATAAGGGAACAAACAAAAAAAACAGTGGAAGGTAAGGTCAGGGATCTTTGTTATTAAACGTTCCTAATCTTTCTAGAAGCGCTGTTTGAAAATGGCGACTTCCTTGGAGACTTTTCTGGGCAGATGAGGCCACCTGACAGCTGTTTCCATAAGGTTCGCAGCGATTCTGGCGGCGTCCGCTCGCTGCGAGCTTCCTTCTAGTTTACGGCGGGCGATCACGATGGCGCGGATGCAAGAGTTTGTTGCGATAACAGCGCCTTTATCCAGTCCGTCTTTGCTGAAGAAGCGTCGAAGCAGGTCTGTGGCAGTGTCCTGAGGACGACGAAATGCCGAAGCAAGTCCCCGCTATAACTCCCGCAAGTCACTACACTCAAGGAGCAAGTGCGTAAGCGATTCTATCGCCCCGCACCTGAGGCAGTTCGGGGAGACGTGTCCCCCTGTAACCAAGTTTCTGCGCTTATTGCACTGAAATCCCCAGTGCAGAAAAAGAAGAACATCCTGTTTCCATCGAAGCGGGAACACGGAGCTGTCCACACACAAGGAAGGGACCACGACATCTTCGGGGAGTAATCCAAGAACCTCACTCCAGCGAAGAAGTCCCTTTGCCAGGTAACAAGGAGTGGCAGCGTCTACCAACACGCTCTTTCTGTAGCCGCTCAGCAGTCTTCTCACTCCTGCAATGCTGCAGAAGAACTCCCACCTTGCCGGTTGGCTACTGTCGTTGTTTGCCCTGAGAGCAGACAGCGCTGCGGCGATGGGTGAGACAACTATCCGGGACCAAATCGACCAGTCCTGTAGGATCACTCCTAGCGCTTTGCGTAAGAGGACTTGTAAGGGTCGCACCTGCTGTGGGCGCACATCCAAAGTGGACGTCCAGTGCTCCAGAGCTTCCTGCTGCCAAGCATTCCAATTGGAGGGGCGGCAGGAAATCCAGGAATGGGCTAACAGCAACGAGGACAAGTGCCTCAGTGGGTAGCCAAATCCAGTTCTCCGCCGAAGTTTGCGCGGCAGCAACGAAAGCAATCCTGCACTGCCGACACATCGCTGGAGAATATGGCGAGCCGGAGCACACCAGTGACTAGACCACAATTTCCCACATAGGGATATAAGCCGGAACTGCACTTGCAGTGCAAACTTCTGGATGGTCAGGATGCCCAGGCCTGCGTCCTGGCATGGCGCCACCAAATCTTTGAGGAGAACCCTGGATCGCGCAGCGCCCCACAAGACCTTACGTAGGAGACGCTGCGGCCGGAGTTTAACCACATAGGGAGGTGGGCAAACAAAAAATAAGAAGCGGAGGCGAGGGGCAAGAAAAGTGTTCCATATGCACGCCCTTTCCGGCAAGACGAACTTGCCTTCCAGGAGCGGGCCTAGAGCCATCTCTGCCTTTTGAAGACAGGCCGACCACGATTCAGACGAGTAGAAGTCGCCCAACGGTACGCCTAGGTACTTGAAGTACCTGACCGTGGGGATCCCCAGGCGGATCCAGTCGGCCTGTCCCTCCCACAACACACCCACCGGCACGACGGAGCACTTCGCCCTGTTAACGCTCATGCCCGCTTCACGACGGATCAGCTCGAAGAAGTCTTGGACCGAGTCCGACGGAGTAGACATGGGCAACAGAAGCAGAAGGTTGTCGGCGTATGCTGCCGCGGACGGAGTGCACGGAGAGGCGCTGGGCAGGACGGCCAGCGTCAGCCTGTACGCTTTTAGCACCAACTCAAAGTAGATGCTGGAGAGCAACGGGCTTAAGCTATCGCCCTGTCTGATGCCTCTGCGCACGGCCACTCCGTAAACACGGGAGCCACTGAAATACAAGTTGATAATCGCGTGCCGCCAGCAGAAGCGCATGTACAGGAGAAGATGATTCGGAAGCCCAAGACGCTCCAGGAGCTCCAAGAGGAGTTCCTGGTTTACGCAGTCGAATGATTTCTGCAAATCTACTGCTAGTGCCAAGGCTCCCGGCCTTTCTTCCGTCCGTCCGCATCGGCGCACGCAGTCGGCAGAAGGTCTTGCCGCTGTTCGGCTTTCCGCCGCAACGCGCTCTTGAAGCCTCCACCAGGTACGCGCGAAAAGAAGGTTCGCATCCATGGATCTTCCCGGTACAGCGTAAGACTGCTCCGGGCTTACCACGGACTCCGCGACTTTCCCTAAGCGCGTGATCCACAGCTTCGAAAACAACTTGACGTCCGTATTCACTAATGTGATCGGACGCCAGTTGTTAAGTTGACGCAGATCCCTTCCTTTCGTAAGGAGACGCACGCTTGCTGAGCACAAGGAAGAAGGGACATCGTCCGTCACCCTCATCAGCGTCGAGATTCTAAGAACCAGTTGGGCGAGTTCCGTCGCAAAGCTCTGATAGAACTCCGCGAACAGTCCGTCCTCACCTGGCGTCTTCCGTCTCTTGAGTCCTGCGATAGCGGAAGAAACTTCCTTCAACGTGAAGGGCTCGTCGAGACGATCGCGTTCCTCCTCGCCGATGCCATGTGCAGCCCGCGGCAAGAGTAGTTCGGAGAGGACTCTTTTCGTCGGGGAATTAGCGTCGAGCAAGGAGGAGTGACGCTTTAGTGCTCGCCGCACTTCGGCAGGAGCCGTGCATTCCCTGCCTTGGTCGTCGAGCAAAATAGCCGCTCCAGACAGCCAGACCTAGCGCTGTGCCCTTGCCTTGTACTCTACGAGTTGCCGTACTTCCGCACGTCTCGAGAAGGTGCGCGCCTGCAGAAATGCTCTGCTATTGGCCACGGCTTCCCCGAAGCCGCGTGGTGGCAGGTGCAGGGGGAAACGGTCGCAAAACTCGCGAACCGATCTTTTAAGATGGTCCCAGTCTGCGAGTTCCCGGAAGGCAAAGCCGCGAAGGAACTGACGAAGATGCTCCGCCGCTTCCAGATGACTCAGCGAATCCGCCGGCATCCTCCAAACATTGTTTGGAGGTCTCTTGCCCGGCAAGAGTAGCTCGAACTAAAGCCTATCATCGTCCGAAAACGTAGACGGCACCCGGCCTCTAATTCCCACTCGCGAGAGACGGTGTTCATCGAGGTAGAGGTGATCTACGCACCTTTCCAGTCCAGGCTCGCCGGCTTCCAAGTTACGCGCGTGCACCGACGCGCATGCCTCTTCCACCCGCGACCGTTCCGCCAGGGACCTCGTCTCGTCGGAAAACAGGTGGACGTTGAAGTCCCCTGCGACGAGATGCGCCACTCTGGCTCCGGAGTTTCTGAGCCATTGGCTCTCCAGCACGAGGAAGAACTCGATTCTTTCGACACGCCGATGAAAGCCGCGCGGCGCGTAGACGTTCGTTACGACGAGGTCGATTGAATCTGACCACCTGAGTACAAGTTGGCCCATTCGCCCTTCCTGGTCGAATCGAACGCTGCGCACCGCTCTTGCCATCCTACTATTGACGAGAAAACCGACTCCGCACGATTGTGCAGAACCTTCTCGCCAGTAAAGGGTGCCACTCGCGCGCTGTTCGATTTCCGCAACCTCCGCATCGGAGATGTAATGCATCTCCTGAGGGATCGCCAAATCGAAATGTTGCAGGGGGCCTAACACGCCGCGCCTCTTTTTGTCCCTGCGCAGCCCATTGACGTTCCAACAGGCTATGCTGAATCGACGAGAAAAGGTGACTTCCTGCATTAAGGCTGGGAAGGTGAGCACAGATTTCTCGCCTTGTCCGGCGAGTGGTCACGAGACAGAGTGGTCGATCTCGGAGACTGGGAATCTCCATTCGAAGCCGCACTGCTTGTTGCCGGTAGTTCACAGGTGAGGTCTTTTCCCTCCTCTTTGCTCCCCAGCAACAGTTCCTCCTCGGCAACTACGCGCTTGCGGGTCTTTGGGAGGCGATTTCGCGGTTTCGGGCGATTGTCGCGCTGTGTGCTCTTTCTGTCGGACTCTGGATCAGAATCCAACAGTCGAGGGCGTGCCAGGCGCTGCTGCTATTTCCCGGAATTAGGGAAATCGTTCGCTGCCTCTTTCCTAGTGCTTTCTGCAACTGCGGCTGGGACTTTCGTCCTTTTATCCGCAGCAGCAGCTTTCCGCTCTATCCGCGAGAGGACGACTGCGCAGGAGGAAAGAATCGCAATCTTTTTCTGGGAAGGTTTTGAGGGTTTCTTCCGCCCTCTCACCTTCACACAGAGCTGCTAAGACCTTGATGGTTTCTTTCTAATCATTTTCCTCACCTGCATCCAGCCGTCTTCCTTCGCGTTGCAGTTATTTTTGCCATCCTGAGATGGCGCTGCTTCCACGGATGTAAGAGGCGTTGCCTTGGCAGCCTCTTGGAGTGCTGCCTCCACGCAGGCTTAAGAAATTCCTTTAGCGATCGCAAGAGCCATGCCCACGGGCGGTATCGCCGCCGCTGAACGAAAGGGAGGCGTGATTATTGCTAGTTTAAAAATATACCCAATACCACGCCAAGGAAGTGTTTTAAACCACTGCCAAGGCAATTTTTAAGTGTGCTGAGAGGGCAATTGTTTGAGTGAACGCCAGTGTGGAAAGAGTTCAACCGAGGACCATCATCAGCAGCAGCAGCATCGCCAACAATTCCACGGTGGAAGTCCTGCAGTCGTCCCGAGCAGCCGGAACAGCTGCCAGGATGCAGGCTTCTGGAGTTGGAGGAGTGATGAGGCCAACGTCCCCCATGGAAGCCATGAAGGTAACGTGCGGCAACGGCGAGGTGGCGGCAGGCATGCCGAACATCGCGTCCGCGGCGGGCTTTGCTGCGCCGGCGGCGGCGATGCCAAGGGTCGTGCCCGCGGCGACGACGGCGGAGGACGTGCCCGCGGCGGCGACGCCGAGGATCGTGCCCGCGGCGGGGAAGGTCGCGCCTGCAGCAGCGATGCCGAGGGTGACGCCCGGGGCGGCAACGGTGGCGACGTCGAGGGTTGCGCTCGCGGTGGCGGCGTCCCAGGCGGGACCCGCGGGCGTCCAGGCGGTGCAGGGAGCGACGCCATTTTGTTCGCATGGCGTCGCTCCCTTGCTTGTTTGCCATTTTGACCGCATTCAGGCGATCATTCCATCAAACAACGGGTTCACAGTCTTTACAGACTGTGAAAACATTAGAGAGCGATTCATCCAGAAAGGGATCAATATACAAGGACGGATGGTTTGTGGTATTGGCGAGATGCCATACACAACCGTCTTTTCAAACGGGATCTCCATCCTCACACCGCAACTAGCGGTGTGGATTTACTGGGAGCAGTTTGGGGAAGTTCTGGACCTTGATTACCAGAACTTCCCTGGAAACATATTTTCTGGCGACATGATAGCCAGGATGAAGTTGAGAGAGGGAGCGGTGATCCCTGGATTGGCCGTCATTGACGAACAATCCCAGGGAGTGAATGTGCGTTACCGGCAACAACCGCTATTCTGCACCGGGTGCAAGCAGTTCGGCCACAGGGCCGGCGCTTGCCCAACTTGCCGCTGCTTTCGCTGCGGTAAAGTAGGACATCAAGTCCGAAACTGCATGCAGCCGGAGGTGTGCTCTTTCTGCAAGAAACACGGACATGCGAAATGAATCTGTCCGGAGTTTGAAAACTGCAGAAGGATTCGAGGTCTCTCTCCCGTGAGAGAGAGAAACATCAAAGAGGCCGAACATCCTCAGAAGGCAGCAAGGCCGAAGAAGGTGAAAGAAGCCGTCCCAGTGTCGGCGGACGGCTTCATATGAGTGGGAAACAAGGGAAAGAGGAGGATGCTCGTCAAGGAGCAAGGAACTCCTCAAATCCTGGAAGCAGCAGAGCAGGAAGGCGAGAAGATGGAGGTAGCGCAGGAAGGCGCGAAGGAAGAGAGACAGGAAGCCACTAAAGTGTCGCAGGAGGCTCTGCAGACTACGGAGGAGTTGGCAACACTGGCGGAGCAGATCATGGAGGTGCAGAGCGGTCCTCAGCAAGAGAAAATCTTGCAGAAGATCTGCACTGCACAAGAGAACATCAACCAGGTGGTGGAGGTCGCTGAACGCGAGAAGTTAGAGGAACAGCTTCTCGACGTGAAGGCGAACTTCTGCGTCAAGGTCGAGATAGAGGCGCTATCTCGAAAATTGATCGCGAGGGCGGAACACTCTACGCAGGAGGCGGAAATTACCGACCTCACAGGTACAAAGAGTGACGCCGGAAGCGAGAAGCCCGCTGCTTCTTCGACGTCTGGGAGAGCACGCTTTCCCAGACAGAGGTAGCTCAGAAAGGGCAAGAAACAGGTCTTCTCCTTTAATGACATCTTCCCTATCGACAGCCAGGAGGCTGAACATCGCCTTCTGGAACGTAAACGGTGTGGTCGATTAGGGAAAAAGAAGAAGGAATGTGCACACCATCGGACATCAATACATCGTGTGCCTGCAGCAGACCCACAGGATGGGTATCGAGATCAGGCAGCGAATGGAACGGCGATTCAAGGTGCAGAAGTTCGTCAGCGAAGGAGAACGGAACACGAAGCGTGTGGCGGTCCTAATCAAGAACCACTTAGCCCCCACTATTCTAGAAGTGTTCTGTCCCTAACCCGGACGAACCATCGGCGTGCGACTGGCCTGGTCCGCAACTGTTCACCTTGTCCTGGTGAACGTGTACGGGCCGCACAGGCTAAAACATCGTTGTGCGGAGGCGCTGCATGCAGCACTTTGGCAAAAGGTCGCCCCTAAGGACGTCGTAATTGTTGCTGGCGATTTCAACATCTTGGATGAGATCATTCATTCAGAAGACGCCAGAGGAAGGACGGCGTATCGACGGCTATCCCACGAGTTCGAACTGGTCTGGCGAACAGCAAGCCACAAGCCGATCGATCACGTCCTGCACAGCACCGAACTTGGGAACCGCATCCAGGGGTTTCGGGACACTATGGCTCCGGTGACCGATCACCCCCTGGTGCGGTTTTCCTTCAGAACGGAGAATCCTCGGCGGAGGCAAAACACCAGGGCGGCGCTCATTAGCATGCCCGCCTGGTTTGAAACCCATCCCGGACATCAGGCTGTCCTGGAGGCGATTCTAAGGGCAACAACAATCCGAAGAGTCGCCGACTGGGACAGCCTGAAACACAGGATACAACTGTTTGCGAACATGCAGTTCGGGGATAGGTGCTTGAAGCAAGACGCGTACCGGGAGCTGAACATCCAAGATCGCTCCCTTTCAAAGTACTTCGATGAGTACGAGAGTCGGTACGTTCTCAACAACATACAAGGGGAAGTCGGCGTGCTGGAGAAGAGAAATCTGGCAACAGATATCTTCTGCATCCAGTACGACGGTCAAGAGCGACAGTCGTCTGAGGACATCGTGGATGCCTTTCACAGGGATTACACGAAACACTTCAGGCGACAACATCTGTGTCGATCTAGTCAACAGGCCTTCTTCAGCAATCTCGAGAATAAAACCGACGACCTCCAGCGGAACAGACTGGAGGAGGGGTTCTCCGAAGAAGAGGTGAAGACTGCGTTTGGGCAACTTCGCAAGGACTTGGCAGCGGGCCCTGACAGTGTACCCATCACGCACTATCAGCGGTACCTGCACGCCTACCTGCGCTTGTTCCACAAGTTGACCCTCTGCATCCGTGAAGAAGGCAGACTAACTGAGTCCTTCTACGAGAGTAGGATGAGATTGTTGCCGAAAGGAGGCGACCCAACCCAAACCGCTCAATGGAGGCCAATCTCGATTCTAAACTCCGATGCCAAGTGGTTGGCGAAGATCAGGTCCAACTGCTTAGGCAGGTTCATGTCGAAGCTCATCTCTTTGGTCCAAACGTGTGCAGTCCCTGGACGTCACATGTCGGACAATGTCAAGTGTGCCCAGGCCACCGTCAGAGTCAGCCGATACGTCGGCGAGAATCTGGTGCTGGTGTTCACTGACATGGAGAAGGCTATCGACTCCATCGACCACGGGATACTGCTGAAGGTTCTGGAGAAGCTAGGGCTTCCGGAACACTTCAGCAACTTCGTGAGGGCGGTACTCCAGAACCAGTACTGCCGGATCAAGATCAACGGCCAGGAGACGGCAGCAATCAGGATGGAACGAGGAGTCCGACAGGGCGACTCGCTAAGTCCGATGCTGTTCGTCATCTATATGGAGGCGTTGTCGTCCTTTATCGAGAAGAGCGGACGATAAAGCGGGATTATCATCGATGGCCAGCGTCTTACCCATCTGGCATACGCCGATGATCTACTCTTCTTCATCAATGGAGAGAAAAATCAGCGTGCGTTTCTGGATGTGGTGGACCTGAGGGAACAGGGCTTGGGCTTAAAAATCAATTCCTAGAAGAGCGAGCTTTTGCCCGTCGGAATCCTGAATCTCTCCACTCCAACGGGTAGTGGATTCCGTACGGTGGACACGGCCAAGTACCTGGGAGTCTACATCGGCGTCGGCACTGCGTCGAAGCTGCTGTGGAAGGAAATCCTGGGGAAAACGGCCAAGGAAGCAGCCAAGTACACCCGAACGGACCTTGGGATGAAGCGAAAGGCCAACATATGGAACGGAGTACTCCTTCCGAAAGTGCTCTTCGGGGAGGCCTTTGCGAGGATGAACAAGGACACTACTAGGGTGTTCGACAAGCTGCAAAGAAAAACACTCTGGGGCCACTATCGTCCAAGAGTAAGACTGAAACACCTGTGTCGTCCCAGGGAAGAAGGCGGTTCCGGGATGAAGTCGCTTGCTCATTCCATGGAAATCATGGATACCGGACACATCCTGGACATTGCCACTTACTGGGATAACTGGCCGTATGCGGCGCACAGGGCCTACGCGTTGTTGCTTAACAACTCGAAAGGCCTGATGACTGCGCTGCTAGGCCGAGCAGGCAAGTGGAACAAAATCGACCCCACCTGGACGAGGAAGCAACGGCTGGTGCGGAAGCACCAAATCAAGATCGTGCCGCGAAGCTGGGAACTCTGGCAGAACGAGTCCATCCTGGTGATCCCTTGGTTGCTTCCTGTCCCGCCGGACACGAGAAGCTGGATCTACCAGCGGTCCAGAGTTACCCTACTGCAATTCCAAGAGTGGAGGCGAGGAGGCTACCTACATCAATCTCGTATACTTCGGTATACAGAGATGATGTTAGGAAGGTTTGCCCACAGGACCCGCGAAGTGTGGTTCAACCACAACGACTTCGCATGGTCGAGGGTAACCAGAACAAACCTCCGAAGGCTCATCCAAGAAAACGACCGTGACACCAGTGCCCTCCAGGAAGCCACCGTACGCTATGGGAGTGAACGGTTCAACCTGTTAGCGATCGGCACGACGCTGTGGAGGAGCGACCTTCCGCCGGGCACCCAGAATGACCTCCTGATGTATTATCACGGAGGAATCCAGAGTGGGTCTTGATTGCAGCACTTCACAGGAAGACGGGAAGACCGAGACTGCGCAGCATGTGGAGACGACGACACGAGACTTCACGTCTTGACGTGTCCCACACTGCTGCATGACTGGCTGATTGAAAAGGATCATAGAACTTACCAACAAGTCCGTTATGGAGATCCTCGCCGGCATGTTTCATGGGGATGGTAATGTTCCCTGTTACAATCCCATGGTGAGGACGACCATAGCCCTCTTCATCGCCGCCATACTTGTGCGGTGGTGGAAAATGAGGAAAGCCAGGAGAGCCGCACCACCGATGGAGATCCTACAAGGGCTCTTGAAGAGGGAAATCGGCATCAGGAACTGCGGGAAGATCTACGCCTGGACGTACCGATTCATCCTGTAGAGGATCGAGGACGACGCCCGGGACCATCCAGCTGGAATTCCTTCCTGAAAAGCAGAACTCTAGTGCAACCCAAGGAACCCCAAGTGCAAAATGTTTGTATTCAGTGAATGAGAGCGCGAATGTAAATATTGTATTTTTATAGAAAAATAAACTTACCTCACCCCTTGTGGGACTTGGGGAATCTTAGCGATCGCGACAGGCGCTGCCTCTTCCAGATCGGAGGGTTCATGCGTTGCCTTTGCGACCGTTGGTGGCTCTGCTGTAGCGGTTGTGCTCGCCCTAGCAGTTCCTTCCTTGGCCGCAGTAGGCGCTGCGTCCGCGCGCGAGGACTGCGGGTTTGCCGGCTGTTTCTTCGCGGCACTCGGTGCCTGGGGCACCTTGGCCGCGGTAGCTTCAGACGGCGCGGTGTTCTTTGCCCGCGGCCGCGTTTTCCCGTATCGGGCGAACGACCGCTTTCCGCGCCGCTCGTCGAGGCCTTGGTACGAGGCTCCGCGGTCGTTATAACGACAGTACGAGGCTCTTTGACCTTCGGCACAATGTCTCCTGCATTCAACAATTGGCTGCGAGGTCTCGTAGAAAGGTCACATTCTTCGCGAGGTTCCTTCAGGTCGATAGCCGGAGGCTTTGCCGCGACGAATTTTTTTGTGTTTTTCACCCCTTCTCTGTGGTGGCGAGAAACAGTTTTCTGCACGTGCGTGGTCGCGGTTTTTGCAACGCTTTTCGGAGCTTTGATGTTTCTTCCTCTCGATTTGCGGCGATTATTCCGCAATTCGGAACGCGATTCGTTCCTGTGCTTTTCGTTTTTTAAAAGGAGCTCCGGGCACGTTCCTTCATTGTGCCCGTGCTCGTGGCAGTAACGGCAAGCAGCCGAGGGACACTTCGTAATGCGGTGACCCTTCTGCCCCCATTCCACGCATACGCGCGTTTGCCCGGCAAACCACAGGCGGACGGTCATTCCATCCACCTGCAGTCGCGTGGGCATTGCACGGCGATCCGTCATCGTCACTCGCACTTGCGCGAGCCCGCTGTGGTGATCTTCGAACCCTTCAGCAGGGTTTGGCAGCCTCCAAAGCGCGTTTACGGTAGCAAATTTTCCAAGGCCATCCACGACCCGGCGGTCCGAAAGTCCCTTACACACTCCACTGAGCCGGACAACGAATGACTGTTTCGTTGTGACAGGGAGTATTTCCTGCCCACGCATGAGCACGGCGTGTGCCGCAAACGCTGCGTAAAGAGAGCGTCCTTACTAGACACTTCCCAGTAGCCGCACCCACTTATGGGCATGATGGACTCCAGTTGGTATTTTTGAACTCCAATCCGTCGGAGTTCCTGGCCAAACTCGCGCCCAACCCGCTCAGGCATAAGGACACTTACCTTATATCTGAGTGCAGGCGTGAAGCCATTTGCTACCTTCGCCTGCAGCTCAGAATTGTCGGGCGAAGGTTCCATCGTAGCCACGAGAACAGCGACCTGGGCGAACGTCCTCGCCGTCGGCGAGGACAGAGGCTCCTTGCTAGCAGCCGAAGCAGCCATCTCAGGAGCAGGATGCGTTCCCTTCTTGCGGCTGATGTTCTTCCTTGCTCCCATTGCAGCACAGAAGCACAGCAGAACAAAAACACACAAGAGCCAATCTACCGCGGAGCGACGCAAGAGCACGTCCGTACGCGACCGTCGCTGATGCGTGAGACGGGAGATGTTCCCGCTTCTTTCCGCTCAGCACAGGTGCGGCTCCTACCGAAAGGCGGTGATTTTCGCCACCTCAGCAGCTGGCGTCCGATCACCTTGGTCAATTCGGACGTCAAGTTGTTCTCCAAGCTATGGGTCGCGCGCCTGGGGAGAATCGCGGAGACCTTGGTAAGTCCGGAGCAGACGTATGCTGTTCCGGGGCGGTCCATGGACGCGAATCTCTTCTTCGCGCGAACATGGTTCGAGTTGGAGCAGCGCGTGGCGCAGCAGAGCCAGGCAGCCGAAATTACCGCTTCCAAAGGTAAGCGGCGGTGTTCAAGGCACGATGGAACGCCTGGAGCCTTAGCGGTCGCCGTTGATCTCTGCAAAGCGTTCGACAGCGTAAACCAGGACCTCCTTCTTGAGCTTCTGAGACGCCTAGGCCTCCCGACGCACCTCATCGCCTACTTGCGCTCCTGCTGGCGCCAGGCGTTATGCTGTATCTCTTTCAGGGGCCGCCACGTGTACGGTATTCCCATACGGCGGGGTATCAGGCAGGGAGACAGCTTAAGCCCCTTGCTCTTCAGCATCTTCTTTGAGTTGGTGCTGAGGGCGTACAGGCTGACGCTTGCCAACCTGTAGTGCTCCTGCTTGGGAACTCCGGCCGTGGCCGCCTATCGTGACTACCTTTTCCTGCTGCTGCCCATGTGCACCCCGGCGTGCAGACGCGAAAACTTCTTCGAGCTTATTCGTCGGGGAGCGGGCCTGAGCGTCAAGAGGACAAGATCTATCTTTGTACTGGTTGTCTCTACGAGAGGGGGCAGTCCTACAGGAAGCGCCTAATGATCCCAACATGCAGCTGCTCCAATTACCTTGGCGTTTAATTGGGCGCTTTCTGTCAAGCAGAAGCGTGGACGGTATGTATTCACATGGCCGAGACTGCTCTGGGCCCGTTTTCAGGCGGCAGTCTCGTCCTGTCGGACAGGGCCCAGAGCAGTCTGTGAAACATCTTCGCCTGAAACATTTTTGTTGCTTCTATCCTTTGTCACCTATTTTTTTGTTTATGTTCTCCCTACTCAGTTAGCGTCGGGCAAAACTCCTCTTGCGATACGCATTTTGGAGACCGGCGAAGTCCAGTATCCGCCTGAAGGACTAAACGGCTCCTCGAGGGGTGCAGGATTCGGCATCCTGACCCTGCAGCAGATCGGACTTCTAGTGCAGTTTTGCATGCTGGCACTGTGCGCCCAGCTATGGACCTGGTCTGCTCCAGCGCGGCTGTTGCTGCGGCGCTGCACGGATGGTCACGGACTTTTTTCGCTGTACCTGCGCACGGAGCGCGTTCGCGAGGATTCGGCTTCCCTGTGAAGCAGCTCGCCTCACTTCTGGGAAAGCATACTTGTATCTCCTGCCTGCCGACGAGAATCAATGCCTGGAGGCAGGAAGCCTTATCGTCCTGGGCAGTGCAAAAGGATTTGTCCCGTTTTTAACTCCGTCGTGTGAAGCTTTCCCCATACTGCCCAGTGGGGGAGGTGCTCAAGGACCAGGACCAGTGGATATGCCTAGCCGCTAAGCATCTTGGAGTAGCACAGTCTGCACTGATGGTGCGACACGACAGTGCCCTACCGGCGAGGTGGGAGGTCTCTTGCCGAATCGTAGACGAAACACGACTGCTGGGCGCCTGGAGGAATCGCAAGCTGCCAGACGCTGCCACGCCTCTCATTCGTGCCAAGGGACTTCTCCTGTGGAGTGAGCTCCTAGGGGTGCCTACCGATGAACTTGTGGTCCCTTCTGCATGTTTGGACGCGACTCTCTTCCCCCTTCGCTGTAAACAGGACACTTTTCTGCTGGTGCATTAGTGTTTGTACTGCAACTAGCGGGGGCACCTGATTTCCAGTGGAGTTGCGTCCCCGAACTGTGCCAAATGCGGAGCGGTGGAATCGCTTCCGCATTTGCTGTTTGGATGCGGTGCCCACCAGGAGCTGTGGCGGCGGCTGTGTTCAGGTCTCCTGCACCTCGGACGCACAGCAATGGATTGGATGCGCCGCTTCTTCACGCGTGGTGGTCTTTCTCTTTGAGCGGTGGTTTCATTTATCTGATGCGTCCGCGCCATTGTCAAGGCCTGCCACGTATCCGAGTGGTCCCAACATCTGTCCCGACACTGCATCCTGCAACCTGCAAATGTCTTGCGGGTGGCCCCACCTTAGAGCAGAAGTAAGGACGGTGATTGGCGGCATTCACAGTCGGATCTGAGAATAGAAACTCCTGGACAGCGGTAACCTATCTCCTCCCTATCACCTTATTTATTTATTTATTGTCCCCCTTCTCCCGTTCCGAACTCTCAGTGTGCCTGGCCTGCATGTTGGGAACCCTACTGCGCATCTTGTGTTCCCCTTGCCAGGGAAGGCAGTTCCCAGATGACATTACTGAACGTCCCGGCGCAACCGGGTAATATGCAACGACGCTGCATTTCTTTATGATCTCACTACCTTTTGTTTTTTTTGTTTTGGTAGGCTAACTTTTTTTCAGGTCGGCGTTCTTTTTCGATCTATTTTCTGTTGTAGCTTCTTGCCAGCCAGGCTTCTGGCCGTTTCCTTCTACATTTTCGGCGTTCTTTGCCGGTGTCTTGATTGCAGCCTGGACCATGGACGCGGGTGGCACAGCTGTCGCGGCTGCTTTCGCCGCCAGGCTTTTTCTGTAGCAACCAAGCTCGTTTTATAGAGTTTCTTTCGGAAACCAGGCACACAGAAGCTTGTGAGCACACTTCCCTCGTGTGGCCCATTGTACCGCATACGAAGCACTGCACGTTGGGGTACCTCGTTTCGAAGTGGCCTGACGTGTTGCAGAAACCACATTATTTGAACTTCCCCACATACCAACGGTCGACGGTTTCGCCGCCGAGCACCAGTTTGTGGTGTAGAAAGGTGCCCTCGCGGACGGTTACGCGTCAGCCGTGAGGCCGCATTGCAGTCTAGTGTAGTTCTCAAAGGTACTAGGCTTGGTCCAAACTGCATGGACCGTTCCGTGTTCATCTAAAGCGGCGCGTACTTGTTCTTTCCGCATCCGCGCTATAACCTTCAACCGGTTTTCCACCATACTGGGGTCCGCCGTAATGGGAAGGAGCCTGCGTGTCCCCATCGCCACGGTGTTTTTGAGCTGACGCTGGGCCAGATCTGCCTGTTTGCAGTTCAGCTCAACGTACTACCCCCGCTACGCATGGTCACAGCGCAGAGCTACTCCTTCTGTATATTGAGAGCACGCATCCCTTTAGAGAATTGGCGAGCACTCTCAGAACAATATAGATTGCCTACCTTGTAGAACAGTGAGAAGTTATATCCTTCCTCCACATAGGCAGACAATTCCGCCGCGAT
Organism: Raillietiella orientalis; assembly: GCA_036172245.1. NCBI lineage: Eukaryota > Metazoa > Arthropoda > Ichthyostraca > Raillietiellida > Raillietiellidae > Raillietiella > Raillietiella orientalis. The sequence continues at coordinate 36,211 of JAYWIR010000143.1, forward strand.
TGCAAGCAATGGCGCCGCCATGACGGCGCTCCACGCCCGCGCTGCTGCGGGGATCGATTCTGTGGGGGCGGATGTCCCCACCTCCATCGCCTCTTAGGGCGACGTTGCCTCCGCCCCCTGGTACTCCTTCGCCTCTTGGGGCGACGTTCCCGCGGCCTCCTGGCACTCACTGGTGATTGTCTCAGGCATCGCTACCTGATCGACCACTGGACCATTGAACGCGAGCACTGAGGGAGGGGTGGTTCTGGCACGAGGAGCACAAACAAAAAACGTTCGCCCTAGGGCGCATAAAGAGGTCGACTGCGTGGACCAGGATCTCCTGCTGGAGGTCTCCGTCACATGGGCTTTCCACCCACCTATATTACCTAGCTACTCTCCTGCAGTCGCAATGCGCTGATCACGCTTTGTTTTAGTGGACAAAAGGTGTATGGCGTTCCTGTGCGGCGGGGCATAAGAAAGGACGATAGTCTCTGTCCCCTGCTCTTTAGTACCTACTTTGCTTTGGTGCTGACAGCGTACAGGGCTGCTTTGGCTCCCTTGGCGAGCTCGTGCCTTGGCACTCCCGCCGTTTCAGCGTATGCCGTCGATCTTCTGTTTTTTTTTCCTATGTCCACTACGGCAGCGACAGAAGGGGACTTCTTTGATTCGCTTATTAGCGGGACCGGACTGCTCATTAACCAAGCTAAGTCATCGGTGGTGCTAATTGGAGCGACGTGGGTAGGATGGCCTCACTGGATCCTTTTGGCCAGGCACCTGAAGAAACTAAGCGTTCTGCTGGGGGACCTCTGTCCCACAGAAGCTTGGTCAGGTCGTATTCAAAAAATGGAGTTGGCGATCGGCCCGTCCCTGGAAGATAAGTTTTACTTCCAGGAACATTCCGCGCTTTGGAACGCCTTCGCGGCCCCCATCCTTCATCCTCTACTCTTTGTTTGCTTCGACCCGTAGAAATAAAAAAAAGGACCAATGAGATCCTTCGCATCGCCCTTTGGGGCTAGGGTAGGCCCTGAGTCCCTTTGAAGGACTTGTGCGCTTCGCGTCGTCGCAGCGGTCTTAGCATCCCGACACTGGAGCGCGTGGAGATTCAGCTGCAGTGGCGAACAATGGCCATCGCAGCGAAGATGTGGTGGACACCTTGGTGCATTTTGTCTCGACTCGTTGCCAGCCGTGTATCTCGAACCGAGAGACTCGCATCTTTTCTTCTGTGTTCATGCCGGAAGATCCGAAGATGCGGCCTACTGCTCGGACGCATGGCAGCCATGCCGAAGGAGAACAGTGGATGCTTTGCTGCTTCTTCAACTTCCCCGCTTGCCTGTTGGAGAACATCGGCCCGTGGGCATTCCTAAACCAGAGGATACACGAGACGTTGATGCACCTGCGACGTGGCCCCTTTGCCCGCTGCACTCTGCGGAACCTTCTGGAGAGTCATGCCAGAAGCACGTGGACAGAGACAACCTGCCTAGCTACGGCGCTGCTCTTCCTGAGAAGGGCGCTTCACAGCAGCCGGACGCCAAGGTGGCAAGTCTCCTGCTGCATAGCGGGACGGGAGAAGATGATGAGCGGATGAGAGAGCTGGCTGACGCCACGACCCCGAGCGTCCAGCCGAGAGGACTTTTGCGATAGGGAGAGCTGCTCGCCATCCCGATGGAGGAGCTGAAGTGGCCAACGGTTTCAAGAGAATTCAGGATCCTGCCCCTTCAGTTGTAAGAGTCGACGTTGCTCCTGTTGCACTGGAGTTTACCCTGCAACACTCACCTCTTCCATTGGACAAGGGGAGCTGTGGATTCTGCGTGTGCTGGATGCGGGGAGCGGGAATACCTCCGCCAACTCATCGTTCACTGTGCTGCCCTCCGACCACTTTGGGAAAGGTTTGGGCCGACCGTCGGGATCCCGATGGGCAGCACCCCCAGAGACGTTCTCCAGTATCTCTTGGTGTGGGACGCCCTACAGCCAGTCACTGTCCTAGCAGCATTCTGCTACGTTCTAGGCATCGTGGAGGCTTAAAACGACTCCAACAACGAAGATCGGGACATGAACGAGAGGTAAGCCATCCAGCATGCTGTATGCTTCCTGTACAGACCTGAACGATGACTCCATCTGGGGAATATGCGGATGGGCATCGAGGGCTTCCTTAGACGGATGGGTCCTCCTCCGAGTGAACTTTGATTTCTTCTCTTCCTTATAACTTCTTTTTGTTTTGTTTATAGTATATTTTTGTTTTTGATTTTTTCCCATATCCCCTTTCACTGCCGTGGACAGTTACTCCGGGTTGCGTCCCAGCGTCTATGCACGTGCGGTGTCTATGGCCTTGAGCGCAGCCTTGTATTTCGCTTTTGTGATATTTAAATAGACCCTCCGGCTTACCCAGGTGGCAACCTCTGTACCGCGTGAAGGGTTCTAATTCCGCCTACATGTTTATCAGTTGTTTGACGTAGATCTGCGGCTTGAGGTCTAAGAGAACAACTACAAAAGACTCGCCCATCGCGGTGGGAAATACTTTTTTCTTACGGATGGACAAGGTTGTGCAAAGGAGCCCCTGCATAAGAGCGGCGTGATTGCATAGCACCTTGACATAGCCCAATGCTGGAACAGGCATGAGTGCGATCAGGTCCTCCTCTTGCACTCCCACACGAAATGGTTCGTCAACATACTCAACCCCAGGTGTACGTACTCCACTTACGTTATAGCAAAGAGCAGGTTTGCAGCCCTGGGCTACATATGCCTGCAACTTCTTCTAGTCGGAGAGGCGTCCTTCTACGGCTGCAGAATCAGCCACGTCCGCGAAGTTCCTCGCGGTTGGCAGAGGGTTCGCACAGGTTATCGTTAACGTTGCAGCTGTGGGAAGTTGAGGAAGCACCGGCACTCCTACTTCCACGTTGCGGTGTTCACTGCTCATCTTCAGGACTAGGCAGTGGGACGCATGAACACAACCAAACAGCAGATCAACGGAGCGACACGAATTCACTTCCGTCTCCCATGAAAGCGAACGTTTGAATCGCCTGCAACCAGATGGGCATTCCGCCCTCCTGCTCTGATCATCCAGTCGTCGCCGGAGGGCAAGGAAAAATTCTTACCTCGCCCCCCTTGTCGTCAGGTCCGTGCCGCTCGAAGCGTGCACGTTCGTGACGATCAGGTAGATGGCGTCGGACTACCTGAGAATCCGCTGGCCGACACGATCGTCAAACCGCTTTAGCTCCAACTCACGGAATTTAAAACCAAAGCCATTATTCTCCACTTTTGTTTGCACATCATTATCAGCATTTGAATATAAGTAATTGAAGATGCAACATTCGCGTTTCTCGTATCAATTCATGTATTTTCATAGATGCTTGCCATCAGTGTAGAGCCGCGACTGCTTCTGCATCGCGGATGTTATCCAAGCTGATCAGCTTCGTTCTCTTCCGTCCATTCATTGCTATTGGGCAGCTTGCCGCAAGCTGCAGATTCTGGAAAGGCACCCGTCGCTGCGTTTGCTTCCAAACGGCGAAGCTGCGAGTTCGCTCTCCATTCATCGAGCAACACTCTGCGCTTCTGCCGAGAAATATCTTCGTAGGGAGCCATCAGCTAAGCCCATCTGCATAGCTTTCAGCAATAGTACTGAATTCTGTGCAGTAACAGGTCAGATGATCAGATGACCTTTACTCGCACGCACCGCGCTTGCGACCTGGCTTCATTGTGTGCACTGCTGTTTGTGGGGACTCGAGACGAAAGACATGGATACGGTGGTCTTTCGTTTAAAGCTATGAGGATTGATGGGCGTCCTCGATGGTTCCTCTATTTTAGGAAATGAGAATGAATAAGAACCATAAACTCTTTATTTCATCATCACAAAATTAAAAAACGATAAGTTCTTCTCTTATTATCAGTCCGTTTCCTCGTCTTCGTATTCGTCTGTAAAGACATATGGCGTGAATTCCAGCCAGCAAGTGGATTTTGAAGGAAATTGACATTCTAAACTGAACGGCGTTGATATTGTACGGATTTCCGTCATTTCTGTCATCTGACTGAAATAAATAAAGTTTTTGTTAAAATAAAAACCATGCTTTTTGAAAGAGAAGGCTCTCTATCGATGGTGCGATGGGTGCTTTCGTGCTGGGATTTATGTGAACGTAACCGATGATTCTCATGAGAAGCTTGGATTGGGACTTTTGCATTTGCAACTCAAAAATTATATTGAGATTAGGAAAAATCGTAATTTGAAGTTTGCCACGTTGAGCCACGCAGTCAAGTTGATAACCGTTGCAAGGATCCATTGCCTTGAAAGCTTATCAGTGATAGAAAAACCATTAAAAGTTCGCATCACCGATCAGCAACATGCTTTCATGCCTTTCAAAATGCGGAAGATGGAAAGTACTGAGTTGAGCAGTCATCTTGTGATGAAAATCGCATCCGGACTCCGGACAGAAGTCCCCGTTTGAATTGCATGTCGCATTTGTGAGGAAATATCAGTACGAAGGGGGCGAAGCAACGCCAATGCTTCGATGCCGAAATGGGGAAGTCTCTTACCCGTTTTCAGGTGTGAATGTGCAAACACACTGATTGGGACCACCAGTGATGATGACGGTTATTTCTTCAGGGATTTCACGTTCATTCTGACAAAACAGTTATGACATTTCTCGAAGCAAATTGTCATCCTACCGTGACATCGACAGAGCATCGTTCTAGACGTTCTGTTGGCTGTACGTCGGGGCCCCATCCTTGCTTGCAAACATCCATAGGCTCACTGTAACCACTTGGAATTTCGAGGACAAATGAACAGTTCCCAGTGGGATTCCGGAATTTCAAGTCACTTTTGTGCAGGCGGGGCTTCAGAGAGTTTGCTGCAGACATGTTCATTCCCAAGAAAAGAACTATCGCCTGCAAGAGCAGCTGAAACGTATGATTTATCTCGTTGCGAAATTTTCCATCGTGTTGCACTATCTCTGGAAGGACCCACAATTCGTTGCAGCAAAAGAAACGAGTTGTCATGCACCCTTTTCGATTCACCATGCGCGTGGAATCTCCGAAGGAAACGAAGAGTGCGTGTCGATATGGCAGCACAGAGCATTGCTTGAAGTTACACTTTAGCAAATCAAGAATTTCTGTAAGACGTCTACTTCTGCATCCCTACGCTTTCGAGACTCCTACGACATCATCCCGAGATGCACCCTTATCTCAGAAACCTTCTGAAATTTTGCCTTTCACCGATAAGGCATCGCGATCATCGGACTGCTTTGCGATGTGTCTGCTGCTCTTAATGGCTTCCCTTCTTCAGCTTTGAACCCGCGAGCGCACCTTTCGGATTAACCTAAGAGTTAACAAGAAACGTCCTTAATCACACTTCTAACTCATGGTGATGCAATCGAGTAATAAAGATGAGCTTGGCCCGCATCTCGCGATGCTACTTCTGAGTAGTGGCAATACGCGTGCGGCGATTCGAGAAACGGTTTGAAGTCGCGATCCGCAAATCAGAAGCGAGCTGTCACCTGTCGCAAATCGCGGTTGGCAGGCCTGAAAGTAGGAGTCTCCTACTGCGCAAACCTCCCAAGGTGCAGGCCGAGGAGCATGGATTTGCCCTTATTGCGTCGTTCAGGTAGAAAGGAGGACAACCAAGCGACCAGCCGAAGGTGCACTCGCATGAGCTCGTTCCTCTGAAGAGTGGCCAGGAGGGCTTTTTTCGTTTGCCTGACTGAAGAGTAAGTAATGCAAAAGACTCTCACCATGTGCATCCTTGGAAGAATCATTTCGCTTGATTTCTTGTGGATTGCCTACTGATGCCTACTGGGGACTCAAATGCAGCAGCAAGACGCAACGTAAACTGAAAAGCTGAACTGCGAGGTGACGCTTTTTCTTGAGAATAAATGCAGATTCCGCCGTTCTGCAGGTGTTTCCGTGTTTTCGGTTGCGTAATGAGGTGATCTTACATGCACTTATCACGAATTGCTTAAACCTGGACGCAAGTGCTGGGAAGAAAAATCCGGCGTCATCTTCACAGATGCCAATTGGATTTCCTGAGATGCGTTTGTTACTCGTTGAAGAGAATCCTCGCAATTGTTTCGGGTCCACAGCTGCATTTTTTGGCTTAGTTTGTCAACATTTATCTTTGCGTGGCCTGGGAGTAGCACTGCTCTTACACGTTCCGTGAAAGCAGCAACTCATCCAAAGCACCCCAATATAGAAGGTGATCGCCGAACGAGAAGATTTCTGCCTTACGTAAGGAGAAAATATGTTTTCCAGCTATTCCGCGGTGCATCAACTGGATTTCGAAGATCTCACTTTTCAGGAATTCTTCTAGCAGATTTGCCTCGCTGCAATGTGGTTGAGGGAAAAGTATCGAACCACCACGTATTGGGATCCGCTTCCGTTGTGCCCTCATGAAATTTCTTTTAAAGACATAAGTGTTCTTCAAAGCACGCGGTGTAACAAGCAAGTAAATCTACTGTAAGGTTTTACGTTCAAAGGAGTCAGTCGTACTTCCAGCACTTGCTGAGCCAGGTCTTCTCCTTTGAACAGCAGCAGACCAAGTGCTGCGCAGAACAGAGTGGTAAATAGCTTCTCCGTTAAAATTTACGTTGAAGGATTGATGATTCTTCTCTTTGACAACCAGCCTTTGGAGTTCTTTTTCCTTCCACTGCTTAGGCAGAAGCTCCTTACAGTCCTGCCTGCGCTAAGAGGAATACCTTCAGCCGGTAAGATAGTGCTTCTTCCGAATGATGGGAGGTGCGGAAGCAGCTCACGGTCGAGGAGCCAGGGAGCTGGCAAACGCTACAATTCCACATTCTCGGAAAATGGGATCCCCTGTGGTGGTTGGGAGTGTTGCATCGTGCTGTACAAGGAACGCCTTTTCACCAGTTTGTTTTCGAGCGGCGAGCGTGTCTATCACTCTCCCTGTGGCTGATCCCACAGAGTGAGCAACAGCATTTTATTCCAAGTGAGACCTGGATAGCGTAGAGAGCTTTCACATTCTGGATTACCCTTAAACGTGATTTGACTCACCTGCAAATTTCAAAAGTTGGGAATGGCGAATTCCCTGTGACAAAAGTCGCATTGGAGACTTCTCCGGAGGCAGTGGTTGCTTCAACGAGTAGGGATAAAACCATAAGCTTGCTAACCAGGACTTCTTTTCTCCATGGCTGCAGCAGTTATCCTTAAATGCAAGTAGATCTGATATGAAAATCCTTTTCTATTTGGTTCCTTCAGGAATTTCAACATTTCCGAGTGCGCTCGACGAGTGCTTGTAACGCCTGCAAGCGGCAGCTGAGGAGAGCTATGAAGTACAAATGTAGTCTTGGGCCACCGCCTACTCAAGTCGACAATGTGTGTAGAAAGCAGGGATGTGACCCTTCCTATCCCCAAGGGCGAATTCGTGTTGATCCATCCTAGACAGGTTGCTGCCGATGTGCAGATGGATGAGGTAATGACCGAACTATCAAGGTTTGCTTCCGTTTGTGCTGATTAGCGTAGAAGTGCTATGATTGCCCCTCAGCAGAATTAGTGGGCTGAAAGAAACGCGTACGCGCGTAGAAAACACGTTTACCAGCTTACAATAACTGTACATCAACAATGGAATCGCCCACATGTAGTACGAGACGAGGCCTAAGGCTGCGCACTCTGCAAAGTCACGAGAAACGTAAATCAAGCTCACTCGATGTGGTCAAGCTGCCATAATTTGGCATTTGCAGGCTGCGTGGCAAACTATTGCAAGATAAAAGGATGCACGACAAGCACAATTTCCAGGAAAAAGAACGTGGGCATAAAAAAGGTACTAGCCCTTAAGTCGCCTAAGGAATTGGAGGATGCAATGGATGTTTCGGGCTCAAGTAGGAGTTAAATAATCTTTGAGAAGTGAAAAAAATAACTTAACAAATTCAGAAAGACAAAAGCATTCCAGAAAAAGCATTCAAGACGAAGAAAATAATGCCGCGAAGGGTACGAAGGAGGAAAGTGCACGACGTGCAATGCGAGCAGAAACGACCAAGACGATGCCTAGGGAGGAAACCAAATAAAGTCATTACTGATATATTTCTCCTTGCACGCGACCTTCTGCGAGGTGGCGCTGCCGAAGGGAGAAATATCTTCTTACCAAGGCCTTCACGGGCTCTGGAGCAGCAAATAGCTTTGCGTAACTCGGAAATGAAGTAATTCAGCGCGACAAAATCGCTTGGACCTTACCGGGGAGGGCACCCCTAGGTTAGTAGGAGGAAATTGGCTTCCAGTTAGAAAGAGTTGGGAAGCGTACGAGTATCTGACGGAATCGTGTTCGGCCACAGCCTTGTCTCCTCCGAAGATGAGTCCCTCGCTACTGTTCCTCCTGCGGCTATGCGACCTACCACCCAGGTGGAAAGGCTTGCAAGCCGCATTCTTCTTTGGAGACACACTGAGAAGACCAGCCTCTGTGACCACCTTTGGCTATCCCTTTCCGAACCTCCCAAAGGTGTTCCTATTTGCATTTTTGTTGCTTTTGTTTCATTTTCTTGCCCCTTATCCCTATGCAGCCGAATTGAATTTGTCTGGTCTGCGTCCCGGCATGTCGGCAGGTTTTGCATGTGATGAACGTGACAGAACCGAGCGTGCTGCCACACTTTGGTACGCTTCCTTTTTCAAAAAAGGAAATGAACACACCGTCGCAACCGGGTGGAAAAACACCGTCAACACAACCCTCGATAATGCGTGTAGCATCAGCGGCCTGCGTGCAAGAGCACCAAGAGTTAAATGCAAGTGGATCACCTCCGGAATTCCCACATTATGCTCCTGCAGGAGGTGCACTCTCTCTCCATGCAGATCATTTGCGAGGTCGAACAATGCTCAGGAGAAATCACTTGAGGTAAAGTGCGATTTTGCATACATCTTTGGAGTCACATGCCTATTCCTGATCCTCACCTGAGTTGGATGATGCCACTTGCTTTCATCGACGAGGACAGACGGACAGGTCGTCGGCGATCCACTGACCTCGCGCAATAAACCTCCTCATAATGAGCGAGTACGCTCCCTTCTTCTGTCGATAGAATCAAAACAAGTTTGACTTTCTGGAGTTGAAGTGATCCTTCATTGCAGCCAATGCACTCTGGGATGACATCATACGGCAGGGAAACTCCCTTCTGATTTTTCTGCATTTAGAAGGAGCGCTTTCCGAGTCCGCGCCTAGAAGTCAATAAAATGTTAAAATATGTGTGCAGGTGCACGTCACTAATCCGCTGGCAGAGAAGCGTGAAAGGTACGACTCTTTCAACCAGGCATACCCCGGTGCCAACCTCTGTTTGGGAATGAGATGACCAGAAAAAATCCCCCTCGTGAGATGATAACGGCATGGAGTTTGTTCAGGCTACTGCGGAAAAGAAGACACGGAGGATGTCCGAAATCTGGATGAGCCATTGGAAGGGTAAGAGGAACTGCGAACGATCCAGACGGGCTGTTCTATAGACATGGAAACGGACAGAGATCGACTACAATGATTCTGTTGGGGTGGCATTTTTCGCGGAAAAAAAGCGTGTCAGTGTAGCTTTTTGCAAGAGCTTTGAATTTTTGGAGGGCAGCCAGATGTTGCCAGGTCTGTTGCCTCGCCGGGACAACAACCCTGAAAGACGGTGCAGCAGGCCTCCAGAACCCTGATGGTCCATTCTGATGTGCGACAAGGCACGCAGGTCGCGAGGTAAAACAGCATTGTGAGCAAGTGCTCCTCTCGATCAGGAATGAGCTACAGAGCCGCTGGAGGCAGTCATTCGCAGGATGACGGTGGAAGTGGCTTCTAGCTAGCTTGCCGATCAAACGAATGCAGCGGCCATTCGAGGGTGGAGAGGAAAATTTCCTTCCCCGCGCCCGAGCACTTCGCAGAATTTGCGAAACTCTATGCAGCAGAACTCGCTCACACGGATTGGCGCTAAGGATCGGGAGACGGGTCAAGTTCCTGACTCCTACGCATCAGCCAGCTATCCACTGTTGGTGAAAAAGAACGACCAGGAATGTTTGACCAACTAACGCTTTACATCTCAGTCGTTAACTCTGAGAATTTGCTCTGCTCAGTGTGAAGAGCAAAGTTGCCATCAAAATGCGGACTAAAGACTTCTTCACGGGAGTTCTACTGGGTGCACAGAAAGGTCCCGTGTTCCACTTGTAGAATTGTGTGTTGCACGCTGAAATGGTGGACCCAGCTTTTTTACGCTCGAGAGATTAAAGCTACAGCTAGAGTTCAGAGAGCTTGCCCTTGTGGTGAAGTTAGGGACCACGCAATGGTGAGCACAGTAAGAAGGATCTCGCTGGAAGAGCATCCTCATGCAAGGTACTCTCGTCGATTCCCGTGGCGAACGAGATTAGCCTGAGGCCATACTGCCATCGGCTGCAGAAAATGGTTCCTTCGATGCAAGAGAACACCTGGATTCCTCTAATCTTAGCCAACTGCACTGCCAGGATTCACGAAGCAGTTACGGTGTGAAAAAGATTTACGGCTGTAGCAGGTCGGAGTACGCCTGGCTCTGGAAGAAGAGGCGCTGTCGAAAGCCACCACAGGAAATGGGATGCACTTCCCACGCAAGCTGCTTTGGATCTCGTTTACACCACTTGCTGCAGAGCTGCTCTCCCTCATCTCAAGCGGTGCGACTCAACCTGCAAAATGGGAAGTAGCCTGCCTGCTTTAAGGCAGAAAGAAACTGCAAGAAGCGGGACGAGCGGCGTCTTCAGTGGCAGCGGCTGGGCGCTTGGGGCGGTGATCGCAGCTCTCTGGCGCACACTCGGCTCTTCTTTCTGGTTGACTCATTCACATCAATCCGAGGTGGTGGGTATATTATAACGTTATCGATTCAGCTGTATCCTCGAGTTGCATTGAACAGTTGCGAAGTACATGGAAAGATTTATGTACATCAAAAACAGAATTCGTTCCAGTCATCGGGTACGCAGGTGAACAGCAGAAGATTTGAACGTGATCCCAAGAAGGATAGACCGCATTTTATTTCAAAAGAGAACACAAAACTGAGTGCAGCATACGAATTTCTCACTCCTGGTCTTCGTTTGCTTCGCAACGAAAAGCTAGAAGGCTGGCTGCCTCGAGGTGGTGTGCCCATGTCACTGCAAGTCTGCGAGTGAGACGTACAAAAGTAGTCGATTCGCACGCCAACATTTTTTCTCCTACCTTAGTGCATCCATCCACACGGTTCACTTCTAGGCATCTTCTGAGTCTGCTTTATACAGTGGACTTGTAGCAGGAAACGATTGCAAGCCTCATCGACCCCGAATTCAAAAGGGGACACCGCAAAAACCGAGCTTTGTAATTTTAGCAGCAAGGAATTCCGCTTGCTTTCATGATTACACCCGAGGGAGAAAATTGGGTAACATGATGTTTTTGCAGCAATGTTGAATTTTATATTGGCTCCAGGGGATGGTTCATTTCATCAGCTATGATTAATTTCATCAGCCATGCCGTGCTGTTGGCAATTCCTTGATAGGTTGCGAGAAACATAATTCACAACTTTCTGGTTTTCCTTTACAGGTTTACTTTGTTGTTTTATTAACTGAATCTGTCTGGTCACCTGCATCACTAAGATAGCTGGTGAGTTAGAGGCACGCGAATCCAAAACTTAGGTTAGAGTAATCGAAAAGCCACTACCCGAGGAAACTTCATTAGGTGCTGCATGAATCCCTCATTAATTCCCATCAGCAACTTGCAAAAAAGTAACATGAATCACGTGAATCAGATTTTTCTAGAACATTTGTTACAAATGTGCACGTGGAAAAAAATTTTTCGAATGATCTCTGGAGAAACGCATACAACTTGGTCTGTGTGCATTCTCAAGATGAATGTGCACTTTTTGCTGCATCTACTTACTCCTAAACGTGGCAGTAATTCGCACGCAAGTACTACAAACAAAATGCACCCCAGTCAGTGTTTTCACATAGGAATACAAGATTCCCATTTCAGCAAACGAAATCATGCATGTGTTTATTGGATTCCTCGTGAATAATTTCCGAATTCGAGTATCGGTGTTTCGCAGCATGCTAGTCGTGAAGAGTCCTATAAAGTGTTACGATGCAATGGGCGGAATCGTGGGATGTCCTGAAGGTGGATTCCCATTTGGACGGTTTGTGATGACAACGACGAAATGGAGTCTTGAGGGGCAAAGCATTCGAGGTCATGGAAAATTTCAATTTGGGAGTCGCAAAGAAATGAACACTTAGACGGAAGCGCAAAGATGCATTGGCACACCAAAGAGGGGGAACGCATGGATTCCGTTTTTCACGGGATCTGCACGTTACTATTTCCCGTCAAAACGAAGACGTCGTTCCAGAAGAAACTTTGGTTCGCTCCGAAGCACATGAATTCCTTAAACGGTAGCGAATCCATCACCTCCGATTTCGAAAGGACATGTGCAAAGGAAATTGGAGGCTTCAGGGGGTTTCCATTGCTGGCAATCAGCATTACTAGCGTTTGCGTGTCAATTGAAGAGCCATAATGGTAAATCCAGAAACGATCAGGAGTAGCATATGTGACTTAATTCCAATTGGGATACACAGAGTGAAATGCCTGCAGCATGTCAACGGCTCCTCTTCTTGATCTCTTCTGATGCGACGGAAATTGACCTTCCAGCATGCGGTGTCGTGGAAATTCGCGTTCCGCTTGATCGTGGAGAGTGACGGAGATTTATGCGGACGTCCTTCCAAAGAATAGAAAATGCAGTGCGCAAGTTCATTGTTCAAGGAAATATGCACACATTCCTATGCATCTTCCTCTGCCAATTCATTTGGAATCCATGCGCAGACAAGAAGCAGTCTCATCATGAGAAAGGGAAGCAGACGAAAGGCAAACAGAAGAATAGAAACGCACTGTCTTGGAAACGCGTGCAGAGATTTAAGATAAAAGAGAGCGCGAACGAGAAGTCGGAGTAGAAAAATGCGAATACAGCATAAAGACGCAACACTGAGATGAATACGGGTGAAAGGGAAGGGCGACGGAGGAAGAGGCAAAATGGAGAGTGAGAATGGTTTGGGAATAGCAACACATTGGAATGGAAAAAAGAAGAAGGAAGAAATCCAGGAGGAAAACGAATTAGGAATGTGAAGGTGAACACAAGAAAAAGGACAGTGTTTGGAGCGATAACGATAGTCGAAGGAGGGAAAAAAGGAATAAGGTGTGCATATGACATGAGGAAGGGCAAGATCATGAATGAGCTAATCCGCTGTGGAGCGAGGGTGGGACGACGGCGAAGGGATGCTGAGGCTGTAGAAGTAAGTAAAATGACGGTGATGGAGACGCAAAGAGGGAAGACACACCGAGAACTCAACCCAAACTTACACCGAATGTGATCCAAAGAATCCGAGGTATGCAGGCTTGTGGATGTCTGTAAAAGCAAAGATTACGAGTTGCGTACCAGCGCGCTGAGCGGCGTGCATCCTGAGAAAAAACAAAGGTGCGCGCACGCAATGAAGAAAGAGGGCTGCTTGCCTTCCTTTTACATTCGCATACTTTTAATTCAGTAGCGCACGCCTCTCCGAAGTGACCAATCAACTTGCATTCGTTTTTCACACTTCGCAACGTTTTCGCCGCGCTTATAAGAGAGCGCTTGGAAGCACAAATCGAAATGTACATCAGAGGGACTCTAGAGAAGGAAGTACGTGCGCTTCTCGAGGATGCTTAGGAAATCAACGGTCAGTGCTACAGACAGATGGAATTAGAGTTTCTGCTTGCAAACCGAGATATCAGAAAGATCATCGGAAACAGGTGATGCGAATTCTCCTGTTGCCACGAATGCGGAAAAATAGGTGGAATTATATTTAGGGAGGCACATGTTGCAAACATCACGAAAGATGAATGTGCATTCGATGAGTGCACAGCCATACCCATGGCACTCCGGTAAATCAGAATGCAAGAGAATTCTCTTGCGAACGTCAACACACGAAAAAATAAAATCACTGTGAACGACGATGCAGAAAAGGAAAATATGTAGAGTTGCTCTCACACGCTCTTACGTTGGATACACCCGCATGGATTCTAGAATCCGGTAATCAGGGCATTAAGTGCAGCAATCTCCAAAAGATGACGCTTGCTATTTGTTGTAACCCTCCTCTTCCCGGTAAAACCATTACGTTAGAAGCAGTTCCAGTTGTCGATCACTAGATAAAGCAACAATGCAAAGGAGGAGTAGAAGACGAAGGAGGAGGATATAGAGGAGAATAAAGATGGGGAAGATCTCGCAGAGTGGAAGAGATGGACAGTGTATGGAAAAGAAGAAGAAGAAGCGTGCTTAAAGAAGAGATGGAGTGAAATGATTGCTGTCGAACAAAGAGGACTAGAGAGTGGAGCAGAAATTGGACAATAAGGGAAAATAGAGAGTGAAAATTTATAGAATTCTGCACTTCGAAATAAAGACAGAGGCTGTTGAGACAAATGGGACATCAAGTTGAGGAACGCCTCCATGTAGACGGAAAGTGCAGGAGCTTCTTTTTAGACATCAGATGGTAGGTGGACATGAGACGTGAAAACTATGAAGGCTTCCTGCCATAGAAAAGAAGCGTACGCTCCCAATGAAGAAACAGTGCTTCTTCCGTTACTTTTTGGTTTTAGAATTCTGTTTTAGTGGTTTCCAGAGGGAGAAGTTGGACGAATACCTAAAATGCAGGTTGAACTGGAGCCCAGGGAAAGACCTCGAGGCGTTCGCCACAGTTCCCATATCACTTGAAGATTTCGTGCAGGAAACACCAGGGGACTCAGAAAGCGACGCTTCAGCGTTACAAGCTAGACGAGGCTCTTATTCCCCGACAGGAAGTCATCCCGCACTACAGAAGCTTGGAAATGTGAATTTCCTCCGAGCAGACGTTGAGCTGCCCAATTTGAGACGATCCAGATACACGTCGCGATCAGAAAGTCCATCCCAGAGACCTCAGCACGGAGATGCAGATTGGATGCGCATCTTCGAGTCAATGACTTAAGATCAGTTTCTCCAGGCTTAGAACAACAAGCTCCAAGAAACCTGCCAACGTTACTTTTCCTGGTCCAGGCGACAAGATGCTGAAGCTGTCTCATCTACGTCCACTGGTTCCCGATTTCGAAGGCGTTCAGACCAAAATGGGTGGGTGGATGAAGAGACAGGGAGTCCTTCCCTCTTCCTCTCTCGTTCTCGTTCTTGTCCTAAACTGGTGGACTGAGGTGCGGATGTCGCGGACTATAGAGACATCTCTTTGTAAGTGCGTGAGCGGTCAGCCGACCGAACCATCAGTTGCAGCCTGCTAGCAATTCTTGTCGATCTCGTCGTTTCCTGGATCGCATGGACTGTCAGGTGATTGCATCCGGCTTCTCCGTTCGCCACGTCCACTTCTCCTGCCAGCGACCAATCCAAAGAGGTCGATCAACGGTAATATAGAGATACCTGCATTTTCTGGGAAGGCTCCTGAGGATGCGTTTTGGTGCTGAGACTGCTCCTTTTGCCTTAAAGCATCCAACTAGCTATGGAGGACGAAAGCAAAAGTGTACCACTGAGGAGGATTTGACGGGACATTCCTTACCTCGAATGCTTCTTCTTTTTTCGAGGCTGCTTTCGAGATGAGGATACAGCCGAAGCAAACAAACACAGGCTCGAACGAGGGATGCGCTTTCCGATCTGTGGAGATGGCGGGTGGTCCCCCAATGCAGAACGTGGCGTTGTAGTTTTACATTCTACCTGGATGGCCGAAGATCACTATCACCTTCGGTTCCTTCGTTTTCCAAGAAATCAAATCGTTGTCTACTCTTGTGTTTCCTTCCTCCATTCACACGTAAAAGCCACCCCTGTCTGCACGGCAAGAGCCCTGTGCAAGAAGCGTGCGTTCCTTGAAGGGAAGATCATAAAAAACAAAGGAACTCGCAAAGCCTGTTTTTTACCCTTTTATCTCACTCTGTTTTTTCCATTCCTGCGTTGCCAAGGTTGGACTTTCAAATCCATTCTCAAAAGAGTTGTTTCCTTCTTTTATTTCTTGGTCGCTGGCGTGCTTGGAAGGAGACCTTCTCAGTCTGGATCGGCGTCGACTGATAAGTGGCGCTTTTGAAATTCGCATCCCTCATCCCAGTTAAAACCCACGCTGTGCGGCCTCCATGCTGTCTGTGTTGCAAACCAAATAGAAAAAAATTCAAAGGAAATAGAACGAGTTGGGGCACGAAATCCCGTGAAGCGTCCACTTTCCTTTCTTCCTCATTCCTTTCCTTCGGTTTTTTGTTTTCAAAGTCCATTCCTTTCATCGTTTTCTTTCTCAACTTCTTTTTTCTCTTTTCTGCGCGTCCTCCTGGGTAACTATTACTTCTTCTTAATTACTATTAGTATTGACCTCCTCCTTCCCTCATTCTTGCGTTCTCTCCTTGCTTCCCTATCGTCCTCCTCTATCTACCTCTCTTGGTTCCTCCTTCTCTCGATTGTCCTCTTTTGCACCTCAATCCTCTTCTACAACAGCAGCACACCTCTTGGAATCCTATCTGCATCATGCGCCTTAAACAGACCTTTCCAGCCCCGCCTCACATCATGCAACGCGATCAAAGGAAGCGCAACCTTCTGCATCCTGGGCACTCGCTCTAAAAATGGACATCCATGAGAAGCGCGCACTGACCCGGGCACGCTGATGTCATGATATTTGCCGGCAAAGACGGCATGGAAACGGCCATCATGCTCATCCTAGACCGACGGTTACTAAGCAGCTAAAATTCCGTGGGATGACAAAAGCCGGATTTTCAAGAGAGCTGTACCTTCTGTAATTCGTCCTGGGCTGCAAAATGTTGCGTTTAACTGCGTAAACGGTACAGCATGCGGGTTGATTTGAATCCGTGCGGCGTCAGGTTCCCACAGAGGTGTCCGATCATCGTGCGGCAGGGAAAGCAGCGATGTTCCCGCAGAATTCTCCCCCGGTTCTCGCCCCACTTGAGTGCATCACAGCCGCAAATGTACGAGAAATGCGCCAGGAGCTGCTTGCGTGGCTTACTGTCAAGCAGCCTTGGACCACTCGCCAGATTTGTTCCGGTGCACATGCGCGTTTTGCGACGACAAAAGAACGTGCTTGCAGAAGGATTTCCAAGCGCGAATTCGTGGTCTTCCAGCGGATTGGCAGGTGATATTTCGATAAGGCTCAGAGTGTGCATTAGCAATTCATTTCCGAAATTTCTTCGTCTTCAATGCAAAAGTTCACGCGCTGGAAGCTCATCCCCTTTGCACTTAACGAACGAGTCCACAGTTTCGAAACTTGACAGTCTGTAGACAAAATCAGTCAGCGACAGCACTCTTCAAGCTCTCTGTTTATGCACGTGAGATTTTTAGGATAGAAAAACGCAGCTCCGTCATTGTGGGACGAGTGACGAACGTTGCAGTGTTCTTGATAATGATAGTGTCCAGACTGCAGGAGCGCTGCATGCTGATTGCTCTTTGAAACTCCACATAAATAGACTTTATCTGTCAATTGAAATGCACGTAGGAATATAGAAACAAGAAAACGGTATACGCGTGTTTGAGCACCTTGGCCTACATATTTGTAAACCGTGTCAACATTCTAGTCGGACTCCAGCCTTGAGCTGCTATAGGCGACGTACAGTTCCGAAAGAAGGAATCTTGGAGCAACACCAGGAAATGTCGTCTGATACTCTTTCTAATTTTGAGATGGTCTTGCAGATCATTTTGAAGCAGCCATCACGCGAAGTACACGTAGCTGAATACGTTATGAAAACCAACCCGGGCATAGGTCGTCATCAGGGAGTGCAGGTCAGATTGCAGGAAGAATTTTGTGATCGAGAATCTACAGATCTTTCCAAATAAGCAATCGTTAAAATGCTAAACAAAGTGGAGATGCCTGTCTGAGATTCTGTGCACTATCTGCTCCGAATAGCAATGTCTGGAGAAAGCAGAGAAGTGCCTCATATCTCGACAACCTGGCCACATGAAACACAAGACAACAACAGAAGCAATAAGAGAACATCCGAAGACTATATAGAAGTGGATTGCGCTGACACGTGCAACAAGATAACTCGGAAAGACGCGAACTCAATGGTGTTTGTTTAGGAGACGATGTATCAAAACATAGCATCCTCACGAAGAAGAAATAGGAGATCCCAAACAGATGATGATGGCTGTCGGAATGTAACGTCTGAAGCGTATGCATACAAAGGGGATTCCCTACTTTACATTCTACTTCAAAATGCGATGCTTTTCTACCCTGTTGCCTTGAAACGTTTATTAACAATTCGGATCATTTGGGGACATGGATCTCAGGCAAAGGGAACAAAATATCGGAGAGAAGGCTCCCGACACGAAAGGAGGACACAAGAAAATGCGATGCTCGGAATTTTCGACTTGAATAAGTTTTTGGCGATTTACAATTGAAACGAAGAGTATGTCGTGAGCTGTGAAGAGTGCTATTAGCAATAAATCGATATTGAGAAGACGTGGAAGCACCCTGAAAAATCGTGTTAGAACATGTAGGAATGATAAAGCGGACGCTAGGGCAAAGTACGAGAAGTACGTTCGCAGCAGAGCGCTTGCAGAGGTCGCGACCGAGCTGCAGGGCTGCTGCAGGGCTGCTGCAGCTCCTTCAACACTCGTTGGTCAACCATGAGCTCTCTTCTCGCTGTTCCTGGAAAAGAAGAGAAGGCGACGACGAGCAAGCAGTGCTGTATGCTGGTGGGACAGGCGAACAGGCAGCAAAGAGGGAAGTCGTTCCGAAAGTATCAAGTAGAATGACGGATCGGCAGAATATGGAGATCTTCCAATATCCTTTGCGAGTTCTTGTAGCGAGAAACGAAGCGCTATGAAGGTAATTATGTTCGTACAACTGCTGTATTCAGGCTGGCACCTCGGTTGAGGACGCATCTGTCGCTGTCGTTGCGAGAAGAATAACTGCTTTGTGCGATGGTTCCTCGTGCAGATGAAATCGGATCGTCATCAACGCACTCCTGCCTTGTGGGAGAACTACTCACTGGCATAAAAAAGCCTCAGTTTACCTTGAAACCGCACCCAATACCCCGCGTGAACTTCGTGGCATTGCTCTGCCTCATCAGCACCGCTACAGGGCAAGTGATCTTATATAGAGACAGCTCTCGCGAGCCAGAAAGCGGTTTGTGTGGAGTACGCAGCAGGAGCATCTCTCGAGTCCGCACTCTTTGCTTTGAAAAACACGAGAACAAAATGGTCAGAATCCAGAGCAGGGCCATCAGCAAAGACGTTTGCTTCGTCTGGAAGTGTTAAACACGGTTTTGCAGGGGCATTACATATTATTCAGTAATGTCCCGTGCTCAGATGTGGCGAAGCAGTTGGTTGCATCATCATGTGCACGCAAGTTGCCATGACCGCCACGTAGAGGGATGAGCCTCATTTGTAGAGCAACAGGGAAGAAAAAACCCGAAAAGAAGAAACCAACAAAGAATGCAAAATGAAGAAATAAGTTTCAACGGGGGGCGAGAGGAGACAGTAAAAGTGGTCACAAATTTCTCGGGAAACGATCTCAGCATTCTTCATATCAGGCCTAGTTGTTTACGTATCTCTCACAAATGGCACCATCTCGAGAGGGTGATCCAGAAGATTGCTGCCAAGTGGATGGCGTCTTCACCATTTCTATCTTTTCTGCTTGTGCACCACGCCACCAGCACACCTCAAAGACAAAAGGGTCACATATTTCTATTTATACACCATTATCAAAAAAGAAACAACCATTACATATCCTAGAAACAGAAAACACCTATCTTGCAAAACAAACAATACAAATCACTCTATTCCTTCCCAACCCCATTGACGATCATTTCATGAATGCTACTCGATTCCAAAGAATAATTCATAAACTCACACTCACAACTACCTACCTAACCAACACCACTATATACTTCGAAACCAAAATCCACGTATATTACCACAAATAGTTATTGTTACTGCGATGAAAAAAGCTGGAGGTAGTGCGGGACGCGAGAAAAGGCGTTTGCAAATATCTCTTGAGTCTCCAGCCGGGATTCTTGGAGTCGCCGAGAAGCTATTCTCAGAGAAAGGGAGTGCAACACAGTCTAAAGAAGAAACACTCCCATCTCTAAAGAAGTCACCTGCCATTGCCCTCCAATAATTAAAAAGAACTGCGGTCAAAGGTGTGAAGGAGGCACCTTTCTTCTTCCTCAGCAATAGCCAACCGTCCTCGGTCACACTTTAGCTCTCCGCCTGCTTCGCCACTGCGGACGTGCGCTTGCCGACGGGCGTGGGTTTTTGCTGTTTTGTGCTCCTCCTGAATCGCCTCTTGTCATCAGAAGAGGACGCTGTTTGCGTAGAACACACCCGCGACATCCGCACTTTCTTTCCGCACAAGAAGCGGAATGCTGGATGCTGACGACATCTCTTCTTGAGGTAACCTGTGGCTTCGCAGTTCCCTCAGTATTTCCGTTTCCCCACACACCACAGATCGACATGTACCTTGCCGATCTATAGTCTGCTTAGTGCCCCACTGCTCTTCCGAGCGTCACACGCTTTGCGACAACCCGATTGCAAGCTGTCGAGAGAGCCCAGGCGCTTTTGCAGTTCAACTCCACAAGCTGCAGCCCGCTACCCGCAGAAAGAATGACTACCTACCACATCCTCGAAGAGGTTTCGCTTTCTGAGCCTTTGGAGGAAGAAGCAAAAAAGAATATAGGATGCCTACCTTGCACAGTAGGGACGGGGTGTACTCGTCGGTTTCGTACGCCTGCTGATCCGTTGCAAGAAGGCTGGAGAAGCCGCCTCCGCAAAAGCGCCGCGAACCCTCGCAGGAGCGGGGTACCATTTCGTGGGTGCGCTTGTCCTCCTTTCCATACGTTGAGAAAACGAAATGCCTCTGTTCTGTTTAGCCGAAGAAGATGCGTAATCCGGCATCTTAGCTCTCAAAGGACCGCAAAGGGCATACAAACTTAACCTAAACTCACCGTTGCGGTACGAAAAAAAAAAGGCCGTTCGAGGCAGCCCAAGGAGAATTCAGTTGCGTAATTTAAAAGAAGGCGTCTTTTCGCATAGAACCAGGGGACCGAGTGAGTTGCGAAGGCAACCGTGCGGTTCGAAGGCAAGCTTGCGGGTTGGGGCGAACTGGGGATCGTGCCAGGACCGCGTTTCACCAGCATGTGATTTGGCTGGCTGGGGCGTGCACGTGTGTGCTGCTGCGCACCAGCTTGATGGACACAGTCGCCCACCGAAAGGCGATCAGGAGCACCGATCGGACTCATGGATTCGCTTTCCAGAGTGTGCACGCACCTCGCACACCTGGCAGGCAAACGCGCCCGCACTTTGCGCCTGCAGGTCAGGCACCCGTGACCGGCGAATCTTGTTCGTGAAGAACGCAGCCCACCTCGCCTGCGCTGTTGCTCAACAGCGCGAACTGGCACACACGTCCACGGGGAGCAGCTCGCACGTGCAACCAGCCATGGTCTCAGAGGCGGAGGCCATCTTGTCCTCCCGGGAAGTTGCTCGCAGACAATTATGACTGCCTGGGACGATCAGTGGAAGGAAGACAGACGACTCCGTTGGCAAACGCTCTTGATACCCGACATTTGCGGATCGTGCAAATACTCCTAGTCCTTAGGAGACAGCGATGGAGGGGAACGCGCATAGCTCGTGAAAAGAGGTCAGGGTCCTCGCTACACCCGTGAGGCTTGGGATACGTCTGACAGACAACTTAAAGATAAACATCGTGCGTCTGTGTTCGGTGGACGTTGTTGTCGATATTATCCCCCACTATGGGACTAGCACTGTGACCCTTTCTTTGGTAAGTTCCAAAACTTGTTCGCAACGGATTACCACATGTCTGTGAGCAAGATGGAGACAAAAGACTTTCGTCGAAACTTTAAGAGATTCGTGGCTGTGTGCGGCAACAATCATTCCGATTTATGTAAGAAATGCACGCTCCTGTTGCAAAGAATGTTTCGTTACACTCCTCTTTACGGAGACATACAGAATACGAACACACCGTCGGAGTACGTTGCATTTGATGCCATCCACGAATATAGCATCTTGGTGCATGCAGACGTGAGAACCGAAAATAGCAACTAGAGAGCACGAGAGAACAAAAATTTGTAGGCGTGTGTTTTCTTATCACGCACCTACTCTCTCCCTTGGCCCTTCGTGACGAAAGCGTTCCTGAAGAAAACGTGATCTGCACAAGTCTGGAAGCTACGAACGTCATCCTGCCCACATTGTGAATAAGGAATTCTTCTTTTTCTTCCGTATGCTACTTTCGCCTCTCTGGGAAATACAAGAAAGCGTTCGAGGGTGAAGCATTGCATCTGCAGATCCTGCAGAATTCGGTTGATGGAATAGCTCTGCTGCTGTTGCTGCTATCTTCAGCGCAGAGAAGTGCCTCCAGGGGAGTCTTCGGCGAAACCGCTGGATCT
This sequence comes from Raillietiella orientalis, assembly GCA_036172245.1. Taxonomy (NCBI): domain Eukaryota; kingdom Metazoa; phylum Arthropoda; class Ichthyostraca; order Raillietiellida; family Raillietiellidae; genus Raillietiella; species Raillietiella orientalis. The sequence continues at coordinate 58,508 of JAYWIR010000143.1, forward strand.
ACACAGAATGCAAATCCTTGCTTTGGGGCGTTCAACATTAGAGAAAGATTTCCTAATGTGAAAGGCTCTCAAAGATGTTTCCGAGGATTGGTGCAGTTGTTCGCGCTTTGGTGCCTTTTCCCGAGATGCAGCTGTCTTTGGCAGTGCAAACCTGTGAACTCACTTCGCGGCCACAATTATCTTGCTGCACGAAAGCGTGTTTTTCTGTTTTCGATGAAAACAGAAGGCTCTGTTCGCAAGGATCGGGATCTTCTTTTCGGCGTCGGTCGTTTCCGCGTTCAAGCAATTTTCCAATGTGGATTTGTGGAAAACACAGCGACAGCGTGGCGGCATGCCGCCAGGATCCTGCGTAGGCAGCATACGCCCGATGGAATGCCAACGGCCATTCGCTCCGTTGCCTCACCTATCGAGCCACGAGCTATAGGTCCTGAAGCTTGACAATTTGTGCGCGATTTCCCGCATGCCGTTGTCCCCTTGCGCCCTCGACTTGCACTTTACCTGTGGACTTCTCCGCTTTAGATGAACTACGGTTTCCGTCATCTTCCAGTGCACATTACTCCTTTTTTTTTTCTTCCGTATACATTTTGAAGGAACCCAAGAATATCGGATACTGCGATACGGAAACTCAATACGATGCCTAATTTCAACGCGATACACAGATTAGGGAGCGGCGACCTTCACGATAGATGCCGCTAAGAGGGATGTTCTCTGGGGAAAAAGTTCTCTGCAGTCTTCCCCTCAGAAAGAGCGCACTCATCCGATCGATTGCGAAAGCTGTAAGGCGCACGAATGTACCAACGTACACTGAACGGAGAATCGACGTCCACACAGCAAAACCAAAAAGGGTTGACTCTTTGGAATTTCAACTATAGCTCAAGCAGCGGTTTATTTCGGAGCAAGCGCCCGACCAGGGTGTATGGACGCTTCTTTCAAGCGTAGTATCGTAGTGGTCGTCGCCGTTTCTTCTTCACCAGTGTGCAGAAGATGCCATCCTTGCGTGAAACCACATGCAGCATCGAATACTATGCTGCTCTCGCCACTCGACACCGACGAATGAACGCATCGGAGACTAATTCACTCAAAACGACGTTTGCTGACATATCCGATAGGTTCCCACTTTGAATTAGAAAACGAGTATTTCGCCACGGCGCGCTCGAAGGAGACGTCATCGAGCGTGGGTTAGATGACGGACGCCGCCGTTAAGCTCCCCTCCTTGTTGACTTTGTCAACAGAGGGTTGAGCAGTGGCAGAAGCGAGTTTCATTGTGCCGCATACGTTGATGGCGGGAAACCGCTCAACGACGACGCTGGACGGACGTGTTCTGTGTTGCTCGGGAAGCTTGATTCCTTTCCGTCTTCTGTGCGCGTGGTGTGCCCACGTGCGTCCGCTAGAATGTTCACGGCGTCCGTACCGGAGAAGATGGATGTAAAGGCTGCAGCGGGAAACGGAGTTTCTACCCCGGATGTTCGGCCCGTCTCTGATGCCTATGTCTCGCCACCGGCGAGAAGCCTCGCCACCGTCGTCAAGGCGACGGCAGCAAACAGAGCACCACCCGACGAAATGGAGCTGCAGGCATATGCAGCCCATGCCTACAGGCCTGCTCTCTCCTATCCGGTGAGTGCTACTATCTCCGACGGGGTCGAAAAAATTCTCTGGGAAGAGCTTTTACGCGTCGGAGTCCGGAAGGACGACCTCCTCGCTGTCATGCCTGTCAACGCGCTGGGAAACTGGGAGGTGCACTTCAAAGGGTCATCCCTATTCCAGCGCCTTCTCCTCACCCCGCTTAACATACGCGGGAAGGAGGTCGTCCCGTCGGCCATGGACCAGTAGTTCGTGATCCGATTGTCCGCCGTCCAGGTGGACACGCCCGATCGCGTGCTCGTCGGTGCACTTGGTGCATTCGCCACGGTGTACGCAATGTGGAGAGCAGACAATCCCATTAAAAGGATTGCATCTCCTCACAGCGGACTTGCCATGGCGTGCGTTACCATGGCAGATCGGAGGGACATGCCTTCGCAATTGCAGGCAAGCGATGCAATCGTCCACCTTAAATTTGACGGTTAGCGACCGGCTTGCGGCATTTGCTATGCAGAGGGCCACCGTCCGTGGACGTAACCTTCTCGCAACTGCCGCTATTGTAAACAGCTCGGCCACTTTATTGAAGGGTGAGCCGAGCAAGGGCGCAAACGGCATGCGAGAAACCGTTAACAATCGACCCCGTCCGCGTCGAAAAGATTCCCCGTTGGAATGGGTGAAATCGGGCGCGCAGGGCGGACCTTCATCGAGTGGCAGTCCTGCAAAAAAGAGCGCGGTTGTTTTGGGAAAGTCACCATCCCAGACAGCCGCGCAGGCGGGAAAAATGCCATGCAGCCCTGGGGGCAAATCGTTCATTTCGAAGCAGCCCAAGAGTGCGGTCAGGCACTTAATGAAAGCTACTGGACCGTCCGCGTCCTTTTCCGTGTCCAGGAAAACACACGGGAAACCGTGCGCGGGAGCCCTTGGAACTGCCTCTCAAAGTCCGTGTCTCAATAAGGTCGCGAAGATCTTTATTCTCTTTGACTTCGCTTTGCACATGAAACCATGTCTGGCGAAGAAAAGGTTATCCCCAGTACTTAGTCCAGGAACAGCGTAAGTCTGCTCCGGGCTAAATACGGATTTAGCTGTCTGTCCGTGCCGCGCAGTTCACAGTTTCTCGAACAACTTGACGTCCGTGTTCATGACTGTGAACGGACGCCAGTTCTTTAAATCCCTGAGTTTTCCCCCTTCCGGTAGGAGCCTGACTCTGGCTGACCGAAGCGAGGCGGGAACATCGCCTACATCCCGGATCATCTGTGTCAACTTATGCACCAAGGGGGTCAACTCTGCCGCGAAGCCTTGAAAAAACTCTGCGGGCAGGCCGTCCTCCCCTAGTGCCTTCTGCCTCTTGAGTCCTTTTATTGTGGTGAAGCTTTCACCGCTAGTAAAAGGCTCGTCGAGGCTTTCCTTCTCTTTCTCTCCTATGGCCAGGGCTCCGTCCAGGAGCAGCAGTCGCGAGGCGTCCTGCTCCGAAAGCGCCCTGGCGTACAAGGAGGAATAAAATTTTTTCCCGATGTGTCGAATCGCGGCAGAAGCCAAATGTTCCCGGTCCTAGTCGTCCAGCAGGGTGGGAGGCTTGAACTGCCAGGTCTGGATCTCAGCCCTGGCTCGGTACTCGGCCAAGCGACGGACGTTGGTGATCCTCTCTTAACGACGGGCGTATAAATACGCGTTTTCGTTGCGAGTACCTATTCCAATCCCGGCTCGTCGACAGCGGACCTGTTTTTCCGTCGCTTCCTCAGCGAGGCTTGAGAAGAGTTTTCTTTACGAGTGTTTGTGCTTTTTCACATCGCCGGTGTCCGATGGCAAAGATGCCAGAGGACACCGCGATGGAAGTAGGCGTGGAGGAGGCTAGTTCTCCCTTACAGCCTACTGGATTGTAAGCATCAGCCCCACAATCGTCTTCGCCGCAGCAGGTGAAGACATGGAGCGCCATGATGGAAGCGCCCAGCGCAGAAGCCTTGGCGGAACAAATGGCCTACCGGGAAGCAGGATATAAACCTTCGCCCATATATAAGGTAGGACCATTATTTGATTGGCGGACTGCACGCGCCTTCTCGAAGGCGCTGTGCCGCTTGCCGAACGCAAGAACCCTTGGCGAAAGGGGTTGCGTAGACCGGCAGCGGCTAAACTGGCCCCCGCAGGTGAGTCGGACCGGGAGGCCGGAAGTGCATCCTCCTCTGCGGAAGCACCACCAAGGAAAGCGGGGCGAAAATCCCAGAAACCCCGAAGGTGCAATCCGCCTCCGCGCGAAGGGGATCCAATGGAGGAGGAAAAAGTGGATGGCAGCGTGGGAGCCCAAGTCCTGCATCACCCACTTGCGGAAGCCGACGAGTAGGCGACTCCAATGGAGGAGGCTAACCAGGGGTCAGCAATGTCCCCTGAAACCGCCGAACCTAAACCACCCGCACCAATGGATGTGGGCAGTCGGGTACGAGCAACACCCCCTCCGCACGGGCAGCCGGAGACGCCGGCACTTAAAAAGGATGGGGAGTTGGTGGGCAACACGCCAACCCCGTCCAGCGACCTGCCCCAAAAGGTAGCGGGAACTTCACCGCCAGGTTCCCAAGAATAACACCTGGACTCGCCTGTTGCCGTCGGATCCGCGCGGCCAGTTCGAATGTCAACCGACTGCGTGACGACGGAAACAGTCGAGATACAGCCGCCACCTTGCGAGATTTCGACCTGGTGCTTTTGCAGGAGATCCACGTGATCACTACAAAAGACTCCCAGGAGATTTCTCACCCGGTCACGCCGGGGCGTTTAATCCATATAACATAACAAAAAAAACCATTATACAAAATATACCAGTTGGGAACCAAACTCCCAACCGACGACTGAACAAGAATGAAGAGAATATTGCTGGCACGCAGGCCAGACTAACAGTTTTACGAACGGTGTTTGTGGGCGGGGAACACAAAGAAAGCCAAATAAAATAAAAACAATGAATAAGGAGGACGGGATAAGGGTCTTTGGCATCGCTCTGGAAGACACGGGAATCAAAGCATGGACACCGGAAATTTTACCGAGCGAACGGGGACAGGGTATGAGTGGGCGAGAGGTCGCAAGAGTCAGCGGATTACGACGTTCTCAAAGGTTTGTAAACCAACGATGAATGCCGGTGATGTCCTCATTCACCTTGTCACGAAGATGAGACCACCTTGAAGCCTTCACCATGAATTGAGCTGCAAGCAGGTGAGCCTCCCTTCGCTGCGCTGACAACTCCAGGGCGATGCGGGCCTTCACGATGGCGCGAACGCAACACATGGTTGCGACAATCGCGCCATCCGAAAGTCCATTTCTGCTGAAGAAGCGCCGCAGCACATCAATGGCAGTGCCTCCTTGTGGCATGATAACCGAAGTGAGCCTTCGCCACAGTTTTAGGAGGTCACCGCAGTCCAGCAAAAGGTGCGGAAAAGACTCGATCTCTCCGCACCTTAAACAGTTTGGCAAAGCAGCTCCCCCGGAAACGATGCTTTGCTGCCTATTACAGTGTAATGCACAATGTAAAAAGAGCAGCACATCTTGTTTTCACTTTACAGGCAACACTGAGCTCTCCAAACAAACGGGGGGAACCACTATCTCTCCGGGGGGCACACTTCAATGTTCGCTCCACCGAAGCAGGCTCTTCGCCCGATTCCGAGAAGTGGCGGCTTGCCCCAGCTCCTTTGTCATCCAGCTGCCGAAGAGCATACTGACTCCCGCTATTTTGCAGCAGAACTCCCATTCCGCCAGTAGGCAACCGTCGTTGCTTGCCCTGAGGGCGGACAGCGCTGCGGCCAGTGGTGTGGCGGCCAGACGATCCGACAACTTCTTGTCCTGCATGAATTCGTCCATTTGATGTCTGAGGAGAAGTCGCAGGGGTCGAAGTTCTTCCGAGCGCGTTCCTTCGGAAGCATCCCACGATGAAAAAGATTCCTGCCGCCATGCTTTGATGTTCATAAGGCGGAAGGAGATCCAGCTTTGGGATTCGAGCAGTGAAAATAGCTGCCTCTGCAGGAAGCCAAACCCTATTCTGGTGTGTCGAATGTGGGGTAGAACGAAAGCAGTCCCTTGCTTCCCGTGCAGCGCCTCAGTATAAGGCGTGCGGGTAAGCACCACGGCGTACTATACAGCTTGGCACAGAGCCGCAGCATGCGAAACTGCACCTGCAGTTCAATGCTGTTTAAGTCGAGGATGCTCAAGCCTGCATCCTGACGCGGCGCCACCAAGTCTTTAAGTCTAAAACGGGATCTTGCAGCGCCTCACAACGCTTTGCGTAGGAGGCGCTGCGCCCAGACTTTGACTTCCTGGGGGAGTGGACAAACAAACAACAGGGGGCGGAGGAGGGAGGCAACGAAGGTGTTCCAGATGCAAGCCCGTTCCGGCAAGACGAACTCGCCTCCTGAAAACGGGCCAAGTGCACGCTCTGCCTTCCGAAGCCAGTCCGACCCCTCTTCTGAGATGCAGAAGTCGCCCAAAAGCACTTCAATTTACCTTAGGTACCTGCCCGTGGGGCTTACCAGGCCGATCCAGTCGGACTGATCCTCCCACGTCACACACACCGGAACAACCGTACACTTACTGTTGTTAACGCTCACGCCGGCACCGCGACGAATCAACTCAAAGAAGTCTTCAAGCGATGTCGCCGCGGTGGAGATGGGCAACAGGAGAAGCAGGTCGTCGGCATAGGCTGGCACGGCCGGCGTACCTGGAAAGGAGCTCGGCAGCTTGGCTAGCGTCACCCTGTAAGCCTCCAGCACCGATTCAAAATAGATGCTGAAGGGCAGCTTGCTTAAGCTATCACCCTGCCTAATTCCTCGTCCTACCGGCACGCCGTACACGCGACAGTCACTGAAAACAATAAATGTAATCGCGTGGCGCCAGCAGGAGAGCAAGTACGCAAACAGGGATGCCGAAAGACCAAGACGTTTAAAAAGCTCAAGAAGAAGCTTTTGGTTCACGCAATCGAAAGCTTTGTGCAGATCGACTGCAGCCGCCAATCCTCCCGGTGTCTCCCTTTGCGTGCCGCGCCTCCGTCGTTAAGAGATCGGAGGCGTCGCTTCCGCACGACGATCCACCGCCACACGATGCTGCAATTGCAGCCATGTGCGGATGAACAAGAGATTCGCGTCCATCGACCGCCCAGGAACAGCGTACGTCTGCTCCAGACTTACCAAGGATTCCGCGATCCTAACCATCCGCGCCACCCAAAGTTTCGAGAACAACTTGACGTCCGAATTCACTACTGTCATCGGACGCCAGTTGTTCAGTTGGCTGAAATGTCCGACTTTTGGCAGTAGACGCAGCATCGCTGAGCGAAACGAAGCGGGGACATCGCCCGAGTCTCGCATCAGCAACGAGAGTTCGAGCACCAGAGGGATGAGCTCCGCCGCAAAACACTGAAAGAATTCCGCGGGGAGCCCATCTTCGCCTGGCGCTTTTCGTCTCTTGAGCCCTGAGATGGCCAAGGAAATTTCCTATGCCGTGAAGGGCTCATCAAGACGTGCGCCTTTCTTTTCGTCTGCAACAGGTGCATCAATCGGCAGAAGCAGCCGGGAGAGGCTGCGTTACATCGCTGCCTCTGTATACAGAGAAGAGTAATAGCACCTTAGAAGGCGAGGAACGGCGGACGCAACGAGCTGGCATCGTGGGAAGTGTCCTGCCTCATCCGAGGCAGGAAAAAACCTTTAAAGCCGTGGACGACTCGGGAGCACACGGACGCTGCCCTCCCGAGCGTCCCGCCTCCCGGACTTGCGCGCTGGGGAGAGCTGCTCGCAATACCTCAGGAGGAGGTGAAGTGGCCCCCAGCGTGTTGGGATTGCGGCACACTTCCATTGAAGTGGCAGGAGACGGCGTTGCTATTTCTGCACTGGGGACTGTTAAGCAGAGCACGCCCTTCTCACTGGACACTGGGGAATGTGGATGCCCGCTGTGTCGAGTGCGGAGAAAGAGAAACCTTCCCGCATCTCACCCTCGAGTGTGTCGCCCTGGATGGACTCTGGAGTAGAATCGCCCCAATCCTCCATCTTCCAGTAGGCGACCGTAAGGAAATTTACCGTCGCCTCTTTCTGCGTGACGGCCTGCGCCCCGCTGCGTCTCTAGCAGTCCTCTGCTGCGTGCGCGACATTGTGCAAAGGTGGCACGCCAGAAGAAGAGGCCCAAGATGCAGGGACGCCATCCACTGGACGACGATCTCTTTAGAGACAGCGACAAGGTGGCGTCTATTTTTCACAATAAAAACTGAACTTGACTGCATCGTCAACAGGATGCGGAGGACCGACCCAGTTGCCCAGTGATCCCTTCCTTGCCCCCCCCCTCTCCTCATAAAACTGTTTTCCTCCTCGTTATCTCTCTTTTTGTTTCTTTTTGTTCAAGTTTTCCCCACCCATGCGCCTTGAGAATGGACCTAACCGGTCTCTGCACCGGCAAAAGACACGTCAACCAAGGTGGGAAAACCAAGTGTTTTCCACAATTAACTTTTGAAAGACTTTATTATCTAATTTTTCTAAAAAATTAGAATAATAAATGCCCCGGCATATCCGGGTGGCAAACGGCGGACGCAATTGTTGTGCGCTCCGTGATTAGGAAGTTTTTCTTTTCTGGTGCTTCGTGTGTGTTTTGCGGCCGTTGACAGGAAGAAATGCCTGTGAACGCCGCAGTTTCAGGTAAGGGAGGCAGCAAGATTGCGTCTTTCAAGCCAAAGGAGGTGTGATCACGCCCCACCACTAATTCTGAACCCGCCACTACGGCGAGGGACTGGAGCGCGGTGGCAGCGGCGGAAACGCCCGATGTCGCCGCCGAAATCCAATCCTACATCCAGGAGGGCTACAATCCGGCCCTCCTGTACAAGGTAGGCAATTTATATTTTCCGTTAAGGGCGCGAAAGTTCGGCAATGCCATCAAAAAGATGGGCATTGCCCACCATGAAATTCTTTGCCTCTCTATACTTAGCGGAGGGCAGTTTGAGGAGCTCACCTGCAAGGATGCAGCTCTTACCCACAAGATGCTCTGCACGCCCGTACAGTTTGAGGGCAGCAATTTACTCCCACACACGGTGGACCACTCCATTGTGGTCCACCTAACAGGGACAACAGTGCGGATAAATGAGAAAGCCATCCGCGCTCAACTGGAAAAATTCGCAAGCGTTTTCGCGATGTGAAGAAAGCCCAACACCTTCGGAGTGAATGGAGCATTTAATAGGAGAGTAGGCGCGCGCGTGACGCTTCGAGAAAGAGTACAGCTTCCCCACAAGCTCCAAATTGGCGACGAGTTCGTCGACATTTGGTTTGTGGGGAAACCTAAATTTTGTGGAAACTGTAAGTCGTTCGAACATTTGAAAAAGCGGTGCCCGGACGCGGTATGCCCAGCGTGCGGCGCGAAGGGTCACACCAAAGTGGTGTGCCCGATGAACGTCGCTCCAACGCCGGAACTTCCGCAAAACAAGTAAGGGAAGGCAAAAATAGTGATAAACCCCACAAAAGGGGATCAGCCGTCGGCTCCGACAAAAGTCGCGCAGCAGGAAAGGGACTCGGTACAGGAGCTCCCGGAAAAGAC
>JAYWIR010000144.1:0-65851 GCA_036172245.1 Raillietiella orientalis
AACTGCTTGCTCAATTCTGCGCAATCTGCTTTTCGTTTTTATTTCCGGTTGTTACCATTTCACTGAGAGTTGGTTTTTTGTAGGTATCCATTGTTCTTCTCTTCTGTAGTAGGGGTAGTCAATGTCTCTCTCTGTGTAATAACGTCACTTTAAATGAGGATAGGATTATAGAAGATCAGCTGTATTTTACAAGTCAGACAGGACCGTGCCTTCTTTATTTTGACAACACTGGAACTAATTGTGAAGTGTGGCTGAGTAATCGTAAACATCCTGCACCAAGAAGTCGTTGCAGTTTGGACATTGAGGTGAGTAAATTTTATCAGAGCCGCAAATATTTTTTGATTTCAGGTGCAGGGACCTCGTGCTTCTGAGCAGATTAATTTCTTCCTTGAGGGACCAGACCGTTCTTGTTCTTTAACTTTTTCTGGGAGAGTTGAAACGTATGTATTTTTGTGCATTCTTCTTTTCAGTTTGGTAGCTTTTGCTTCTGGCCTCATTGCAATAGAATACATAGATCCTTAAGACCCCTACTGTTGTGCATGGCTTCTTGAAAAGCATTGTTTAGAAGTCGTTTCTACTTTCTTCTGTTCATTATACAAAATGCGTTAACGGGAATATCTCTTTGATTTGTGTGCATCTCTGTTATGTAAAATTTTTGTGTGAATTAGCACAGGTTTCAGAAATTTTTCGGAGAGAGTGAGTTTGCAATTATTTATTTCAAACTTCTCCTTGCTCCTTCTTTCTCACATCCTCTGGCAGGAATGTAATTTGCGGAAGCAAGGTTTTCTATCCTATGAATGCTTTCCCGTATTTTAATGGATAACTTTCGATTCCGAACAAATGCCTGGGAATTTTTTTAGGCTCCGTCGAGGCCGGAATGTGAAGCCTGTACCTAGCAAACTGATATGCACATGGACAGCTGGAACGACATTCACTGTAAAGTTGAAGGGCTTAACTGACTAGAAGTGTTATTATTATTTAATTCGAGTAGAATAAAGTCTTTGCATTTTGCTGTTTATTTTTTTTGGAATTTTGAATTATTCTAAATAAGAAGCTTGTTGCACAGGTACCCTTTCTTTATAGGTCCATATGTGCCGATCTAGCGATAAAAGCAGAATTAAATGGACTTCTTCTATCCTCGTTTACGTTCTCGATTCCGCATCCCGCACAGAACTGATATCTTCCAAAGATATCGATGCTACATTTTCTGTCTTTTGTGCATTTGAAAACATGTTTCATTTTTTTATGTTTTCGAATTTTATCTTACAGTTGTCATATTTTCTTATTATTCCTTTATAATCGAAACAACTGGTTGTGTGCATTTTTTGATAAATAGTTGACTGGTTTGTTTGAGGATGTTATTATAATGTCAAACATTTAAACTCAAATTAAAATATCTATTTAAAGATCTACTTAAATTATTAATTAGATCGTTGATTTTCATAATAGCTAACTGTTTACTAACAATTATTCTATCGCCATTATCCATTTCTCTTATAGGGTTTTGTTTACTATGACATTAATTATCATCATCCGCCACCACAACCACCGATTATTTACAATTAACATGATCATAATAATTTCAAGCTTCTTTGCATTTGATCCTTCAACTCTTTTTTCTGCACTTAATCTGCACTGATATTCAGACCATCTTTATTAGCAATATTAAAAGATACACCCATTCAATCTTCAAATGAATTCCGAATCCCGCTTGCATGAACTTATGTGCACAAACGATTCCTTACATTCAACAGTTTTATCATAGAATTCTGCATTTCCAGTCTTAACATACGCAATTTACACATATCCTTCTTTTGCCTACCTCACATATAACATCCTTTAAGTGCAAAATGTGAAGACAGTCCGTCCTTAGCGAGTCGTTAGTCGGGAAAGACTCCTAAGCCTCGCTCGACTCTCAAGAATCCTGCGAATTTGTCCGTACCTTGCGATAAGAACGTGCAAAAGGCAAAGGTAGCGAGAAAGCAACTGGCTTTCATAGCCCAACGGGAATAATTCGAAAGGCCCTCGTATCGAGCCGAGGCAACCTGAAAGACGAAGAAGCCGTCTGGATTCTTGTAGGGGGAAGCGGAGAAGAAACAGAGAAAAACAAAAGATCCTTCCCATTTACCCATCCGAAAAGTAGGAGGGGTGAGGAGGCATCCCCGTACGTCAAGGAATTCGCAGGAAAAAGTTTCCGCTGCGGTTGAGTGCGCGGTCGGTGCCGCCTGCCCCGAAAGGGAAGTTGACAACGCCGAGACCTTAAGAGGGAAAAAAAAAAAAAAAAAAAAAAAAAAAAAGGGGGGGGGGGGGGAAGAGGGGGATCGTCGACGGTGGCACCCTCGCTGAATTTTGGAGCACGTCCAAGATGCCAGCAAAAGAGCAGGTAGAAAAAACATTTATCGTGCACACGAAATTTCGACTCAGAGTTGGAGTCCGATGGCAGCACAAAGGTTCCCCAAGCCCTTTGGAAACCTTGGAGTGCGCGGAAACCCAAAGTTTCCAGGAGGAAGCCAGATGCCGCGAACGGTTTTCGATAATCCTCTAAGTCCAGGACAGTATTCTTTGACTCCAAAGAGAGCGCCGCGCGCGGCGTGCAGGAGAACGAGTGCGGTTGCGCTCCCCAACACGACGCGCTCCAGCCTGATGCCTCGCCGGACGAGGCGGGGGAAGCGCCGCCATTTCCGCAGCAGTAATAAGTAAGCTCGTATCCTTTCGTCACGTCCTCATGATCTGCTGAAACGTCAACGGGTTGCAGGTTGATGATAATAGGCGGTTGTTGACTCACGTACTGCGTGAAGTTCCATCTGGTCCTGCAGCTGAAGATACACGCCTTCTCCGAACAGCAAGCCGCCGATCTCTCAGGTAGGACACACAATTAACGGCAAAGCTCACAGAATGCCTGCAGAATGCTATTCCTTGTCCGGAACAGGGTAAAAGGGTAGGTGCGGAACTTCCGTTTCCATGTTGCCTCCCAGTCACGGAGGGGCATTTATTATAAACAGAACAACCGATTCGGAACAAGGGCCCCACAACGGCTAACACAACAGCGAACCGGGCGGGATGTTGACGGGCAGAACGGCTTGACTCTTCACTGCAGCAAACGTGGATAGGGGAAAAAATAAAAACAAAAATAAAGTAAAAAAAATAAAATTAAAAAAAAAATCCTTGGAGGATCGGCAAGAGATCTCTACCTGGTTGGTGCAGGGTGCATTTACTGCAGGATGTCGTCGAGGTCCTTCATCATATTTGTTTATAGTTGAACGGTCGGGTTGCCATCCACTTGAAGCGAACTGCATATTTAATCACTTTCCTGTCGTAGTCATCACCTTCTTCGTCAAATCATCTCCAGACGGCAAAAATACAGCGGAAACAGGAAAACGCTGCAACAGATACGGCTCGCTACTGGGCGTCCCGTAGGAAGAGGAGCCGAAAAACGAATCTGGGAAGTCGACGAAAAACTTCCACGCTACGACCCCGTGTGTCCAGCCGAGAAAACTAAAGAGATGGGGCGAACTGCTCGGTATCCGAACGGATGACCTGAAGTGGTCCGCGGTATTCACATGATCCAGGATTCTTCCCCTAAAGTGGCAAGAGAGAGCGCTGTTGCATAGAGGTTGTTGAATAGAGGTCTATCCTGCAACGCGGTTGAACGTAAAAGAAGACCTCGAAGGTCTTTCAGTGCTAAGTGGCGGTTGGCGAATGGAGCTTGCATGTAGAGATGCACGCCTGGCTCAGCGCCTGCTGAACACCGTCCATGGGGTGGCCTGCTCGACGACTTTCGAGTGTGGGAGTTCCCCCTCCAGGATTCTTAGGCTGCCGTCTACTTCCTGCTTCTCCTCCTCGCTGGTGGAGGGAGGCCCCTTTTCGGCTATTGGAACTTACGTCCCGCATTCCGAGGGGTGCTTCCAACGAGGGAGATGTGCTTCCGAACCCCAGGTCGAACTCACCTGCGTGGGCCTTCTTGGGCGGAGCCAGCCTTCGCACTGCCTTGCGCGAGGGATTCTCACGCTCGGCCAGCGTGGCCGCGAGCTCCTCCACCGCCTTCGCGAACGCGTCCACATCCTCAACGTCGGCAAGCGCGTCGCGCGTCTCACTCTCTGTGTAAACAGAGAATTCGCAGTCCGAAATCTCCGGCACAGCGGAAGCGGCGAGGAGAGGCTTGTCGTCCCGGGTGGCTGCCACCGGAACGTCTACGCGCTCCAGTGCCACCGGAACGTCTACGCGCTCCAGTGCAACCGAGCACTGACAGAGTTTTTTCGGACGCGACTTTTTCGTTTTTCGCGCGTCGGTCGCGACCTTTTCCTCTTCGACTGATGCCTTTTTTTAAGGCTTTTCCTTTCTGGCGTCAACCAGCTGCCAACCCACCTCGTCTATCGCGTCTTCGGAAGTTTTTTCTTCCGACGCCTGTGTGGGAGGAAGGGTGGCTTGCAGCTTCTGTAGACCAGATTCTGTATTTGGTCTTTAAACCAACTTTCCTCGTGTTGCCAGCGTCTTTTAGGAAGCAGGCGGCACTGGAGTGGGGCGCTTAGGGCACACACGGCGCATGTGACCCTTTTCTCCGCTTAAGTGGCACACAATGTGCGGGCAACTTTTACGTAAGTGCTCTATTGCATGGAAAGAGTTAAAAAAAAGGGGTTTCTTTACGTGTTAGAGGCCTACCGATTCTTAGCAGACCTCGAGTTTGTGAAGCAGCGCACCACCCTCATGCACTGTAACACGCGCTGCTGTCTGTACCCCAAATAGGCTGTCATATCCATAGAAAATCCTGCGTTTCGGCCAGAACGCGTGCACATCTTATTTCTTTAGCTCGCCATTGAACGCAGACAGCGTCATAAAGCTAATAATACCAGTGACATGGACCATAACGCTGCAGTCCATCGTCGGTTGCACTGGCAATGCCGCGCCCGCAGTACCTGCGGGATCGCGTTCTTCGTCAAGCCAGCCATCGACACTGATGTGAAGGGCGTACTCTTTGATGACGACGGTCGAGTCGACCAGCCGATTCTCAGGTGGTACGACTCGATCGATCTGATCGTCACAAACGTGTATGCCCCCAACGGCAAGCAGGGCAACAGCTGAGGAAACAGGTTGCTGCAAACCCTGAAACGCGACTATCTGGCGGAAAGGACCGTGCGAAAGGCTCACCTGATAGCGGGAGATTTCAATCTTCGCCTGCTAACAGGTGAGCCGGAAACACAAGTGAACGCGTTGAACGAGTTGTGCGCCGCCATGCGTGCGCGCAACTTGTTCGCGGGTGAGAAGGGAATGGTCCGCAGCAGCGACCACGTCTTCCTCGACACAGACCTTTGTTTGCGGGTCGGCAAACAAGGGAAAGTTGCGTCAACGTTGTTGGACCATTCCCGGTTGAATTTCGAGATGCGGCTTCGCGACAAGGGACCGCCATCCTGGGAATGGCGTCTGCCGGGTAACTGGAAGCGACTCTCAGGTGCGACGGAACACCTTCGCGAATTCCTGAGAGGCGTCACGCTCCAGAGTCTCACGGATTCGGACCTCCTCAAGGCCTCGGTATGGGAGTTCTGCGAGCAGTTCCCCCTGGGCCGCCTGCCCTCCAATTTCGGCGAGGGTCCTCCCAACCATTGGGCCTATTTAGAGGCCCGTAGGTACGAGCGAACCAATAATGTCAGTCGCCTGGCCGAGTACCGCGCCGGGGCCGATCGCCAAGCCTGGAAATCCGGGTCGGCCAGCTTGCTGGACGACCAGGGCCGGGAATGTTCGTCCCCGGCGTCGGTACTGCATCTCGTGCGGAGTTATTATTCCTCCCTTTCCGCCAGGGCGTCCCCGGATCAAGATGCCTCTCGGTTCTTGCTTCCGGATGCTGCCGCGGCAATAGGGGAGGAGGAGTCGTTAAGCCTCGATAAGCCTCTTACCACCGGCGAAATTCTCGCCGGTATCAAAAGGCTCAAGAGGCGGAAAGCTCCAGGGGAAGACGGCTTGCTCGTGGAGTTCTATCAGAGCTTCGCGGAAGAGCTGGCACCCCTGCTGCTTCAGCTGACAAGGCTGATCCGAGACGAAGGCGATGTTCCCGCCTCGTTTCGGTCAGCCAGAGTGAGGCTCCTTCCGAAAGAAGGAGACCTTAGGAATTTGAACAACTGGCGTCCGATCACGATTGTGAATACGGACGCCAAGTTGGTTGCCGGGCTATAAGCTTCGCGTCTGGGCAGGTGGCAGAATCCATAATTAGCCCGGAGCAGACATATGCTGTTCCCGGGCGAAGTATGAATGCCAACCTCTTCTTCGCGAGCACATGGATGCACGCGCAGAGGTGTCAAAAGGAAGGGAAAGGAAAAATCGGCAACTTACTTTGGGGCCGCCAGCAGGGCAGAAAATGGACTCCCGGGCGAGGAAGGGGGCCTTAGCGCTCGCAGTCGATCTCCATAAGGCGTTCGACTGTTTTGACCAGGGGCTTTTGCTGGAGCTCCTGGTTCGCATGGGCTTCCCACCCTCCTTGATTACCTACCTGCGCTCTTGCTGGCGGAATGCGATTATCACCATCTTTTTCAGTAGTCAGAAGGTGTATGGCATGCCGTTGCGGCGAGGCATCAGGCAGGGAGATAGCCTTAGTCCCCTGCTCTACAGAACCTACTTTGAGTTGGTGCTGAGAGCCTACAGAGTGACTTTGGCCTCCTTGCCGAGATCGTGTCCCGGCACGCCCGCCGTAGAAGCCTTTGCCAACGACCTTCTGCTCCTGTCACCTATGTCCACCCCGGCTTCGGTGGTCGAGAAGTTCTTCGACCTGCTGAATCGAGGAACCGGGCTTCCGGTGAACAGGGCAAAGTTGTCCGTGATGCCAGTTGGTGCGGCGTGGGCAGAGTAGCAGGACTGGATCCGTTTGGGGATCCCCACGGTGAGGTGCTTCAAGTACCTTGGTGTGCCGTTGGGGGACTACTCCTTTGCGGAAGCGTGGTCCGGCTGCCTTCAAAAAGTGGAGACGGCTATCGGCCCGTTCCGAGGCGCAGGATTTTCCTGCCTGAACGGGCCGCGGTTTGGAACATGTTCGTGGCTCCTCTCCTCCGTTCCCTGCTTTTTGTTTGCACCCCCACAGAGAAGATCAAAAAGCGGACGATAGACCTCCTCCGTATCGCCCTTTGGGGCAACGGGAGGGCCCGAGTCCGCTTGAACGACTTGTGCGCTTCGCGTCGGGACGGTAGTCTCGGCCTGCTGACATTGGAGCGGCTGGAGCTGCAGCTCCAGTTCCGGATTTCGGCACTTGTGCTGGAGTTGTGGTGAACCTGTTGGTGCATTTCTGCACGTCTCCTCCTTCAGCAAGCCACCGGCAAGACAAGACTTACGTCGTTTCTTGCACTCCATCGAACCCGCATCAACCGATGTGGGCTTCAGCTACGGAGGGTGGCTGTGCTGGCAAGGAAATATCAAAGATGGATCACCTGTCTCCTTGCGAACGGTAGTGCCTGGTTGCAGGAAACCGTTCGTACGTCATGACAGTTCGGCATGCAACCCTGCCATCAGCAACGAAGGTTCCTGTTTGGGTGTTACAGAAGTTGCACGCTCTGTGAGATCCTGGAGGATCCTAAGAAGAGAGCGTGGTCAGGAAGAACCCCCCTCGCTGCTGCGCTGGACTCCCTAGTGGAACATCAGGACAGCGATGCTACGGCGAAGTGGGAGGTTACAATCAAAATCTCCGGGAAGGAGAAGAAGCAGAGAGAGTGGAAGACGGGCCAGCTAACTGATGCTGCGACCCCGAGTACGCCTCCTCATGGACTTCTGCGCTGGGAAGCGCTGCTGGATGTTCCGATTGAACATGTGAAGTGGCCCCCGATTCTTATGAACACTTTCATCCTCCCCCTAAAATGGCAACAGTTTCCCGTTGCAGCACTGGGGACTACCCTGCAACGCCCGTCGACACCACTGGACTTGGGGAGCGGTGGATCCCAATTGTGTAAGGTGCGGGGAACGGGAGTCCCTCCCGCACCTCCTAGTGGATCGTGATGCCCTTCGGCCCCTTTGGTTCCGCTTTGCCGCGGCCATCGGTATCCCTTGCAGCAACCCCAGGGACGCACTAAAAGCCTTCTTCGTTGCCGACGCCCTTCGGCCAGCGTCCTCGATAGCAGCCTTGTGCTGCCTTCGTGGGATCGTCGCCGCCTGGAGCACGGCGACGGGAGGACCTAGCGATCAGGAAGCCATCCAGTGCGCCTCCGAATTCCTGAGGAGGGCGTCGCAATGGCCCCACCTGGATGTTCAGAACAAACAAGAGCTTGCCAGCATCCTGAGAGGAATGATTCGGCACCAGCAGCAACAGTGATCCCTTCCCGTTCCCTCCCACCCTTTGTTTTTTTTTTGTTTAGTTTTTTTTCTTTTTCCCCTTTCCCCTGCTGCCTTGGTGGACCGTACCGGTCTAGAAACCGGTGAATTGGCAGGCGCCGTGGTTCTTAGCTTCTGGCTGGAGCATTGCCACAGCCATTAATAATTTGTTTACAAAGTTTATTTTTTTAATAAACGACTCGGAGAAATCCGGGTGAAAATCGAAAGCTTTACGTTGGCTAAAGCGGACGTGTTTCCTCGGTGCTCCTCGTGCCGGGAACCGTGCCTAGGTGTAGGCTTCGTGTGGTGGTGGTCGATCAGGCAGCAATGCCTGACGCGACCACCAGTACGTGTCAGGGGGCGGTGGCAAGGTCGCCTCCTGAAGAAATGGAGTGCCAGATGACGGCGGCAACGTCGCCTCTAGAGAAGGTGGTGTGCCAAGGGGCGGCGGCAACGTCGCCTTCAGTTGCGAAGGAGGTGGGGGCGTCCGCCCCCACAAAACCGTTCCCCGCTGCAGCGCGGGCGTGGAGCGCCGTCGTGTCGGCGCCATCGCCTGCAGCCGCGGCGGAGTTATCTGCCTATGTGGAAGAGGGGTATAACCCATCACTATTCTACAAGGTAGGAAATTTGTATTCTGCTGAGAGTGCGTGCGACTTTTCGATGGGGATGCGCGCTCTCGATGTTAAAGAAGAGGAGCTCGAAAATGGTGGGTTTCGGCCGCAGTGCGTGAACCTCACCGTACTTTCTTAATTCCTCACCAGCTGCTGACCGCGTCATGCGGCTGGTGATGCCAGTCATGTGGACCACCACGGAGCGGTCCATTGATACCGGCAGGATTTTGCGGCCGTCTACGTTCAGCGGCGCATGGATTAGGCGGTGAGCCAAGGTGACATCTTTGCAGACCACCTCGACCCGCTGCCCGCCGCTGAGGACGGAGAGGCTGTCCAGATCCTTCTCGGTAACATTCGTGTCTTTCAACGCTTAGATGAAGGCGCGCGCTGTCCGGCCGTCAAACGAGTTGCCTACCTGGTAGACAAGCGATGGCTTGTACCCGGAGGCCTTGTATGTGGCCATCTCCGCCATGGCTTCTGCGCTGGGCGCGGCCACCATGGCGCTCCATGTCCTCGGCGTGGCCGGGGATGATTCCGGAACGGCTGCCCCTGCTCCAGTAAGCTGTGGGGGCGAACTAGCCTCCCCCACTCTCACCTCCATCGCGGTGTCCTCTGGCGTCGTGGCCATTGGACACCGACGATGTACACAAAACTCCACACACTAGAAAGCGCTTTCCTACTACCCTTTGAGGAGTGAAGGAAAAACACGTCCTCCAACTGGCCGTGGAGGAAGCTGGCTGCAACGATGCAGCCAGCTCCTCCGCCGCACGCTCGAAGGCGGCGTCATCGATCACGGTCTCGATGACGGATGCCTCCGCCGGTTCGCTCCCCACGCTGTTGACATTTTCAACAGTGGGTTGCTCGTCGGTAGCAGCGATTTCTACCTTGCGGCGTTCGGCGGGGACGCGTTCCACGACGACGCTGCATTCTTTTAAATTCTCGCTAACCTGGTATTTTTTATTTTGGTAGGTGGGCTTTTTTTCGATTCGTCGCTCTTTCTTAAACTTTTTTTTCTTTTTCGCTGTAACTTCTTGCTTTCCGACACCTGACCGCTTTTGTCAAACTTTTCAGCATTCGTTGCCGGGGTGTCGGCTGAGGCCTGGACCACGGGAGTTGGTGGCACATCTTGAGCGGCAGCCTTCGCCGCCAGTTTTTTCTGCAGCAATCGCGCGCGTTTTTTTAGGTTCCTCGCGGAAACCACGCGCACAGCGGATTGTGGACACACTTCCTTCGTGTGGCCCATTCTCACGCATACCAGGCACTGTACGTTGGGGCACCTCCTTTTGAGGTGTCCCGACGCGTTGCAGAAGCCACAGTATTTAAGCTTCCCCACGTACCAGAGGTCGACGCTTTCTCCGCCGACCACCACTTTGTGAGGAAGGGTAGAGCCCTTCCGAACGGTTACACGGGCAGCCGTGAAACCGCACTGAACTGTGGTATAGTCCTCCAAAATACTAGGCTTGGTCCATACTGCATGGACCGTACCTTCTTTTCCCAACGCGGCGCGTAACTGTTCTTTCCGCATCCGCGCGGTAACTACTAAAAGGTGGACCACCATACTGTGGTCCGCCGTAACGGGAAGTAGCCTGCGTGTCTCCATTACCACGGGGGTTTTATGCAGACGTTGGGCCAGATCTGCATGTTGGCAGATCACCTCTACGTACTGCCCCCCACTACGAATGGTGATAGCGCAGAGCTCCCCCTCCTTAACATTGAGAGCGCGCATCCCCTTCGAAAATGCGCGCGCACCCTCAGAAGAATACAAATTTCCTACCTTGTAGAATAGTGATGGGTGATACCCCTCTTCCACATAGGCAGATTATTCCGCCGCGGCTGCAGGCGATGGCGCCGACACGACGGCGCTGTACGCCCGCGCTGAAGCGGGAACCAGTTTTGTGGGGGCGGACGCCCTTACCTCCTTTGCCACTGAAGGCGACGTTGCCGCCGAACTCTGGCACTTCAACTTTTCTAAAGGCGACGTTGCAGCCTACACCTGGCACTCCATTTCTTCAGGAAGCGACGTTACCACCGCCCCCTGACACGCACTGTTGGTCGTGTCAGGCATTGCTGCCTGAACGAACACCACCATACACGAAGCCTACACCTAGGGACGGTTCCCGGCACGAAGAGCACTGAGGAAACACGCCTGCGCTAACCGACGTAAAGCTTTAGATTTTCAACCGCATTTTGCCGGGGCGTTTATTATAAAACAAACATTTACAAAGACGTGCAGTGGCAGGACCATTGCTCAGCCACGCACGAAGAAACACAGAGTCTGCCGGGTCCCCGTTTCGCAGAACGGTACGGTCCATCACGGCAGCAGGGGGAAGGGGGAAAAATAACGAAAACAAAACAAACAAGAAAGGAAAAGTTGGGAGGATGAGGGAAGGGATCACAGTTGCTGGTTGGGCCGTTGCATCCTGTGCAGGATGCCGACAAGCTCCTTCTGTATTTCTGCATCCAGGTGGAGCCATAGGGATGCCGTCCTCAGAAACTGGGAGGCTGGCTCGATGGAACCCTGGTCGCGTTGTCCTCCCGCAGCCTTGCTCCAAGGGGTGACGATCCCGAGTAAGCAGCACACAGGTGCTAACGAGGCCGCTGGCCGAAGGGCGTCGGCAACGAAGAAAGCTTTCAGTGCGTTACTGGGGTTGCCGCAGGGGATTCCGATGTCCGCGGCAAAGCAGAACCAAAGGGGTTGAAGGGCAACACAATTTACTAGGAGGTGGGGGAGGGACTCTCGTTCCTCGCACCTTACACAATTGGGATCCACGGCTCCCCAGGTCCAGTGGTGTCGACGAACGTTGCAATGGAGTACCCAGTGCGGCAAGAGGAGAGCAGACTACTGCCATTTTAAAAGGAAAGTGGAAGTGTTCATTAGCACCGGTGGCCACTTCAGACGTTCAATGGGAAAATCGAAAAGCGCGCCCAGCGCAGAAGTCCATTGCTAGGCGTGCTCGGAAACGCAGCGTCTGTTATGTGGCCCGCCTTTCACTCTCATATCTTCTTCTTTCCGGAGATTGTAACTGAAACCTCCCACTTCACCGCAACATCGCTGTCCAGATAACCATCAGGAAGGGCAGCGCAGCAGCGAGGGGGGTTCTTCCTACGCACGCTCCCTTCCTTGGATCCTCCAGGATCCCGCGGAGCGTGCAACTTCTGTAACCCCCAAACAGGAACCTTCCTTCCTGTTGGGAGCGTTGCATGCCGAACTGTCCCCACGTTCGAACGGTTTCCTGCAACCAGGCACTACCGTTCAAAGGACGACAGGTGAGCAATCCTGGGTTTTTCCGATACAGCGCAGCCACCCTCCGTAGCTGGAGTCCGCATCGGTTGACCCGGCGAAGGAGTGCAAGAAACGACGTCAGTCCCGTCTTGCTGGTGGCTTGCTGGAGAAGGAGACGTGCAGGGACGCACCAATAGGTGCACCACAACTCTGGAACGAGTGCCGACAATCAGAACTGGAGCTGAAGCTCCAGCCGCTCCAGCGTCAGGAGGCCCAGACCACCATCCCGACGATGAGCGCACAAGTCCTTTAAGCGGACTGGAGCCCTCCTGTTGCCCCAAAGGGCGATACGGAGAAGGATCTTTGTCCGCATTTTAATTCTCTCTGTGGGGGGGCAAACAAAAAGCAGGAGGCGGAGGAGAGGAGCCGCGAACGTGTTCCAAACCGCAGCCCGTTCAGGCAGGAAAAACCTGCCGCCTCGGAACGAGCCAATCGCCTTCTCTACTTTTTGAAGGCAGCCGGACCACGCTTCCGCAAAGGAGTAGTTCCCCAACGGCACACCAAGGTACTTGAAGTACCTCACCGTGGGTATCCCCAAATGGACCCAGTCCTGCTGCCCTGCCCACGCCGCACCAACTGGCATCACGGACGACTTCGCCCTGTTCACCGTAAGTCCGGTTCCCCGATGCAGGAGGTCGAAGAACTCCTCGACCGCCGCAGCCGGGGTGGACATAGGGAGCAGCAGCAGAAGGTCGTCCGCGTGCGCTGAAACGGCCGGCGTACCGGTACAGTCGTGCCGCAGGCGCGCCAGAGTTCCCTTATACGCTCTCAGTACCAACTCAAAGTAGGTACTGAAGAGAAGGAGGCTCAGGCTGTCTCCCTGCCGCATCCCACGCCGCGTCCGCACGCCGTGCACGGTCTGCCCGCTGAAAGAAACGTTGATGAGCGCGTCGCGCCAACAGAAACGCACATAGGCCACTAATGAGGCCGGGAAGCCCAAGCGTTGCAGAAGCACCAGAACGGGATTCTGGTCGACGCAATCGAATGCTTTCCGCAAGTCGATTGCGACCGCAAGGGCTCCCTCCTTCACTTGACCATCCAACCCCTTGCCGGCTCACGCACCGAAATTCCGGCTGCGCACCAAGCTCCTCTCATATTGGAACTCTAGCCAGGTGGAAGCGTGGAAGAAGTTCGCCTCCATGCTTCGCCCGGCAACAGCATATGTCTGTTGCAGGCTGATGAAGATGTTGCAACCGGTCTTAACCGCTCTGCTTAAAGCATAGCCAGCAACTGGGCGTCCGCATTTACTCTTCTGATGGGACGCAGGCTGTACACGCTCCTCAGATCTCCTCCCTTTGGGAGGAGACGCACCTTTGCCGAACGAAACGAGGCGGGAACGTCACCTGTTTCGCGCGTCAGCAAGGTGAGTTGCTGTACCAGGGGGGTAAGCTCAGCCGCTAAAGTTTGGTAGAACTCCGCGAGCAGACAGTCCTCCTTTGGAGCCTTGCGCCTCTTGAGCTTTCCGATGGCCGAGAGGATCTCGTCCATCGTGAAAGGCTCGTCGACGGTCTTTCTCTCCACCTCCCCGATCGGTGAAGCGCTTTCCAAAAGCGAGAGTCGTGAGACTTTCCTCTCCGTAGATGCCCTGGCGTACAGGGAGGAGTAGTAACTCCGCAGTAGGCAGCGGATTTGGGCGGGTGCCGAATGCTCCTTGCCCTCATCGTCCAGCAAGCTGGCCGATCCGCACTGCCAGCCTTGCCTTTAGGCTAACGCATTGTATTTCGTCAGCCTGCGGATGTCGGAGGTCCTGGCGTAACGACGGGCCTGTAGGTAGGCTCGTTCGTTACATACCCCGGTCCCAAAACCCGTAGGTAGGCGGTGCAGAGGGATTTCGTCGCAGAACTCCTGGACCGACCGCTTGAAGCGGTCCCAATCCTGGAGTGTCCTAAGCCTGAAGCTCCGTATGAACGTGCAGAGATGTTCCGCTGCTACCGGGAACTTCAGCGAGTCCCCTGGGAGATGTCACGCTGACGAGGGGGGGCCCCTGTCGCGCGGATGAATATCGAGGACTAGCGGGCGATGGACGGACAGCTCGCACGGTAAATTGCCGCGCCTGCCCACGCGAGGGCACAGGTGCTTGTCAAAGAACACGTGGTAAATGCTGTCTGCTATCCCCGGTTCACTGGCCAACAAATTACAGGTGTGCACCTCCGTGCACACCTCATTGTCCAGTTCACGCTCGGGATTCTGCTCATATGGTTTCAGGCGGACGTTGAAATCGCCTGCAACCAGATGGGCATTCCGCACTCCTGCTTCGGTCAGCCAGTCTCGCCAAAGGGCAAGGAAAAACTCTTTCCTCGCCCTCCTGGTCATCAGGTCCGCGCTGCTCGGTGCGTACACCTTCGTGACGATCAGATCGATCGAGTCGGACCACCTGAGAGTCAGCTGGCCGGCACGACCGTGATCTTCGAACCGCAGGCCCCGAGCCGCGGCCTCGACGGCTGGCCGAAGCAGCTAGGGGACATCGCAAATTTTCGCTGTCCCACACCTGTACCATTGTTGCCCTCCGGAGATCCGTTCGATCTCTTGCGCTTGTTCTGCAGAGATCACGTGGATCTCCTGCAGCAGCGCAAGGTCGTAGGACTCCAGAAGGGCGGCTATGTCTCGTCTCCTGCAGGCGTCTGTCATGCCGTTCACGTTCCAAACGGCGATGCGCAGACGACGGCGAGAGGAGATTCCCAACATTACTGCTGGGAAGATTAAGGAGTGGGGGAGCCCTCCTCTTGAGAGTCGGGGGGGATTTCCTTGGGATTTTCGGCCTTCTCAGGCACCCGAGGCACCTGTTCGGCCTCCACCCCCTCCATCCCCTCCGTGTCCGCGCGTAAGAGTCTCTCGGGCGACGGGTCCCGAGAGTTTCCCACGCTCATGGCACCCTCGCTTGCGGAAGCCATCTCTTCCCCTTCGACGGGGGAGACGAGCTTCCTTGGCTTTGTGGACTTACGTCCAGACTTCTTGCGCGGTGCCGTGGAAACGGAGGCTGCGCTTCCGGCCTCCACCTCGGGATCGGAAGTGGGGGACTCCTGAGGGGAGGCCGGACGCCTTACGGCCTTCTTGCCAGCCTTGGAGGGTTCTGTCTGCAACGAGGCTGCCAGCTCCTCCGCAACTCGCGCGAAGGCTACGTCATCGATGGTGGTGTTGATGACGGACGCCGCGGCCGGTTCGCTCCTCTCGCTGTTGACTGTGTCAACAGAGGATAGGTCGTCGGTAGCGGCGAGTTCTTTCCGGCAGCGTTCGGCAACATCGAAAACGCGTTCGAGAACGACGCTGCACTCTTAAATTATTGCGCTACCCTGCTCTTTCTTCTTCTGTTGGTAGGCGATTTTCTTTTCCATCCTCCTCTCCTTCTTTGATTTTTTGGCCGTTGCCACTTGCCTCCCAGTCTCCTTGCCGGCTCCCTCAACTTCTTCGGTGTTGGTCGATGGGGTCTCGGGTGCGGCCTGGGTCTTGGGCGCGGGTGGCGCAGCCTTCGCGGCAGCTTTCGCCGCCAGCCTTTTCTGCAGAAGCCGGGCGCGTTTTTTAAAGTTTCTCTTGGAAGCCACCCGCACTGCTGCTTTTGGGCACACCTCCCTCGTGTGGCTTATTGTGCCGCATACTTGGCACTCCACATTGGGACACCTCTTTTTGAGGTGGCCCGACGTATTGCAGAAGCCACAGTATTTCGGCTTCCCTGCATACCAGGGGTCGGCGGTTTCGCCTTCGACCACCAGTTTGTGGGGAAGAGTGCAGCCCTCTTGAACGTTCACGCGCGCAGCAGTGAGGCCGTGTTGCAGCCCCGTGTAGTCCTCCAAAGGACTTACTTTCGTCCACTGCGCGTGGACCGTTCCGAACTGTTCCAAAGCGGCGCTAACCTGTTCTTTGCGCATTCGCGCGGTGACGCCTAACAGGTGGACCACCATGCTGCGGTCCGCCGTAGTGGGGAGGAGCCTGCGCGTTCCCATCACAACGGGGGTTTTAAGCAGTCGTTGGGCCAGCTCTGCATGTTAGCAGATGAGCTCAACGTACTGACTCCCGCTGCGGAAGGTCATAGCGCTGAGCTCCTCCTCTTTCACATCGAGAGCGCGCATGCCCTTCGAGAAGGCGCGCGCGCTCTCTTAAGAATATAAATTGCCTACCTTGTAGAACAATGAGGGGTTGTACCCCTTCTCTACGTAGGCCGACAATTCCGCCGCGGCTGCAGGCGATGGCGCCGACACAACGGCGCTCCACGCCCGCGCTGCAGCGGGGACCGATTCTGTGGGGGCGGATGCCCCCACCTCCATCACCTCCGGGGGCGACGTTGCCGCCGCCCCCTGGCTCTCCATCGCCTCTGGGGGCGGCGTTGCCGCTGCCCTCTGGCCATCCCTGGTGGTCGCGTCAGGCATCGCTGCCTGATCGACCACCGTACCACACGACGCTTGCACTGGGGGAGACTTCCTGGCACGAGGAGCACCGAGAAAACACGTCCGCCCTAGAGCGCGCAAGGCGTTTGACTGCGTAATTCAGAAGCTGCTCTTGGAGTTCATGAGACGCCTTTGGTTTCCAATGCAACTGCTGTTGTATTTGCGCGCGTGCTGGCGCCATGGGCTAACCTGCATCACTTTCAGCAGCTCCCGTGTGTATGGCATTCTACTGCGTTGGTGCATCCGATAGGGCGACAGGTTAAGCCCGTTGCTCTTCAGAATCTTCTTTGAGTTGGTACTTAGAGCATACAGGCTCTCGCTGTCTCACTTGCCAAGCACCTGCCCGTGAACGCTTGCCGTGGCCGATTACGCTAATGACCTGCTTCTTCTGCTCCCCATGTCCACTTCGGCGTCCAGTGTCGAGCATTTCTTCGACCTGATCTGTAGAAGAGCGGGCGTAAGCGTGTACAGAGAGAAGAGAGTGGTCCTTCCTGTGGGTACGTCGTGGGAGGGGCAGTCCGACTGGATCCGCATGGGGATCCCCACGGGCGCGTACTTTAAGTACCTTGGCGTTCCGTTGGGCGCTGTCAGCGAAGCCGACGCGTAAGCGGAATGTCTTCAGAAAGCAGAGTTGTCCATCAGCCCTTTCCTTAACGGCAAGTTTACCTCGCAGGAACGGGCGACTATTTGGAACACCTTTGTGGCCCCCCTCCACCGTTCCCTGTTTTTTGTTTCGGACCCCCCCTATGCGGCAAAACAGCGGGCTAAACGCCTGCTCAGGAACGCCCTCTGGGGTCCGGCGAGATCCAGGATCTGTCTTAAAGATTTGGTTGCTCCGCGTCGGGATGCTGGTTTGGGTATCCTGACAATGGAGCGACTCGGACTGCAGGTGCAGTTCCGACTGCTTGCACTGTGTGCCCAGCTATGGACATCCCCCTTGTGTGTGCCAGCCCGCATTCTCCTGCGGAGATGCGCCGGCAGCGGAGGATTTCTCTCGCTTTTGCCTTGCACTCAATACAGGAAGCGGAATTTTGGGTTTTCATGGCGACAGTTGACCGCACTTCTGAAAGCTTACTCGTGGATCTCATGCCGCTCAATGAACTTTAAAGGTTGGCAGCAGGAGACTGTTGAATCCTTGGCGGCTTTCCAAGGAATATGCCCTGAAGATCTTCGCACCCTGCGTTACTTTTTTCCACGATCCTGGGAAGAAGTACTGAAGGACGAGGTGAAGTTTTCTACCCTGGCTGCCACGCCTCTTGCCGCAGCGCTGTCTGCCCTCAGGGCTAGAAACGACAGTTGCCAAGCGGCGAGGTGGGAGGTTTTCTGCACAATAGCAGGAAAAACCAAACTCCTTGGCGCCTCGAAGACGAGTGAGTTGGCGGACGCCGCCATTCCTCGTTCTACTGCAAAGGGACGTCTCCGGTGGGCAGAAGAACTTGCTGTCACCCCCGAAGAACTTGTAGTCCATCCACAGTGTATTGACAGTTCGCTGCTCTCCCTTGCTTGGAAACCAGCCGTGCTGCTTTTCGTTCACTGGGTTTTCAGTGCAACGAGCGTTGGCATCTTGATTCCTGGGGTCTTGCGTCTGCGAACTGCGTTCGGTGCGGATCGACGGAGTCGATTTCGCACCTACTTCTTGACTGCGGTGTTCTACAAGGACTGTAACGTAGGCTGGCAACAGCACTAATGCATCCCGTGGACACCGCAAGATACTTGCTGCGACGATTCTTCACGCCGAGCGGGCTGACACTAAGCGCAAGGATTGCAACCATCGGTTGCATACGCGCGATAATTTCCGTCCGCGAGGCGTTGGTAATTAACGGACAGCACCAAGAGCTAATCAGCAAAGCATCCTTCTACATTGGAGCATCCGCTAGATGGCCTCATTTGACAGAGGAGACAAAAAGGAATCTCGCCGCAATACACCGCCGGTTTACACACCCTCAGCAGCGATCAACCCGGTGATCATTGCCCTACCCTTCATAACCTAATTTTGTATTTTCTTTTTACACCCGTGTCCCCATAGTCTTCGGAATATTTCAGGTACTCATCGTTTGAATCTACGTGAGTACGGAGCCTAACCAAAAACTTGTTACCCTTCCCTCCATTTTTGTATTTTTGTTTGTTTCCCCTCATTCCTTCCATGGTGCGAGCGGTTTGTTTACCAGGCCTTTGTGCCGGTAATTTTTCTATGTTCCCTGTCGTTCTGTTGGTTGGGGAGATTGTCCCTGACCAGTTTATTATTATTAATAAACGCCCCGGCGTGACCGGGTGATAAATTTAAATCTCCGCCTGCTAACAGGTGAGCCTGGAACGCGAAAGAACGCGATGAACGAGTTGTGCACCGCCATGCGTGCGTGCAGCTTTTTCGCAAGTGAGCGGGGAATGGTCCACAGCATCGTCTGGTCGATGCAGTGGACCTCGACACCGACCTTTGTTAGCGGGTCGGGAAACGGGGGAAGCTTGCGACGACGCTGTCGGACCATTCCCGGCTAATTTTCGTGATGCGGCCTTGCGACAAGACACCGCTATCTAGCAAATGGCGTCAGCCTGGGAACTGGACGCGAGTCTCAGGTGCGAAGGAGCACCTTCGCGAATTCCTCAAAGGTGTCACGCTCCAGAGCTTGAATTGAAACCCGGTTCGCCGGAACGCTTATTTTCTAGGATAAACCTATACAAACTGTGACTAGACCAGTAGTCCAGCCACGACCTAGAAACCTTTAGCCTGCCAGACTACCATTGCGCAGATCAAAGCGGTCGACCTTGGCAGCCGAGACGAGGGGGAACAAAACAAAAGTAAACAAAGAAATAAACAAATCTGGGGAAGGAACGGGAAGGGAACACTGTCTGCTGGGATCACTGTCCGTGATCCTGTGGAGTATGACGGCAAGCTGTTGCTGTATGGTGGATGTCAGATGGGACCATCGCATCGCCATCCTTAAAAAGCGGGCGACCCATGTCCGCCCCGGCAGCCGCAGTCGAGGATTTCTTCGACCTGCTGAGCCGTGAGACTGGACTGCAGGTAAACAAGGCGAAGTCGTCGGTGGTACCGGTGGGTGCGACGTGGGCTGTACGGCCTAACTGGATTCGCTTGAGAATCCCCACGGCCAAGTACCTGAAGTACCCGAGTGTCCCGTTGAAGGACTTTTGACTCGCAGAAGCCTGGTCAGGTCGTCTCCAAAAGGTAGAGTTGGCAATCAGCCCGTTGCTGGAAGGCAAGTTTCTTCTGCATTAACGGGCCGCGGTGTAAAGCGGTTCGCGGTTCCCATCCTTCACTTCCTGCTCTAAGTGTGCCCGGGCCCCGTGACTCAAAGAAGAAGACAAAAGACCTTCTCTGTATCGCCATCTGGGGCAGCGGGAGGCCTCGTGCGTCTCTTAAGGACATATGCACTATGCGTCGTGACGAAGATCTTGGCCCCCTGACGTTGGAGCGCCTGGACATACAGCTGCGATGGCGCACCCTCGCTATCGTAGCAAAGACATGGAACACCCTCTGGTGCGCTCCGGCCCGCATTCTCGACAGCCGTGTATCCAGAACGCCTGGACTCGCGTCTTTCCTTCTGTAACCCGGCCGACAGGTCAGGAGATGCGGCCTTTTCCTTGGACGCATCCAAGCTCTGGTGAGGGAAAACGGCTAGACATTATTCAGCGTTGCCCACTTTTTTGCATGGCTGGAGGAATCCGTTGCGACCTTGGCCAAGCTGAACAACCCAGGAACGGAAAATTGTAACCGCCTATGATTCGGCCCCAACGCCGGCTGCATCTAACGGAGCACTCTAGAGTGCCCCGTTAGGAGCACGTGGGCGGAGACCATCCCTTGAGCTTTGACGCAGCTCTTCCTACGGAGGGCTTTGACGAGCGCCTGGATGCCAAAGTGGCATGTCTCCTGCCGAATTGCAGGAAAGGATACAAGGATGAGCGGTTGGACCATGGGAGAACTGGAAGACGCCACGACCCTTAGTGCCCTCCCGCGTGGACTTTTAAGATGGAATGAGCTGCACGGCATCCCGACAAATGACCTGATGTTCCCCCCAGTTCTCATCGGATCCAGGCTACTCCCTCTAAATTGGCAAGAGACGGCGCTCCTGCTGTTGAACTGGGGTCTACCCTGCAACGCGCGCCGCTTCCATTGGACGCGGAGAAGTGTAAGGCCTGAGTGTGCCAAGTGCGGGAAGCTAGATTCACTCCTCTACCTCATATTGGATTGCGATGCCCTCGGACCCCTTTGGGGAAGGTTGAGGACGACCCTCGGACACCCTACGGGCAGTGCACCGAGAGACATTTTCCGCCTGCTCTTCGTGCGGAACGCCCTGCAGCCAGCAGCCGCCGTCGCGGTCCTGTGCTGCGTTCGAGGTATCGTGGCGCCTTGGAGCGATGCCATCAGCGAAGATGTAGAT
The DNA here is from genome assembly GCA_036172245.1 of Raillietiella orientalis. Lineage (NCBI taxonomy): Eukaryota > Metazoa > Arthropoda > Ichthyostraca > Raillietiellida > Raillietiellidae > Raillietiella > Raillietiella orientalis. The sequence continues at coordinate 20,951 of JAYWIR010000144.1, forward strand.
TAAAACGAGAGGGAAGTCATCCAGCACGCAGTACGCTTCTTCCGGAGAGCTGCTTGATGGCCCCATATTAGAAGTATGCAGACAGACCTCAAGGGCTTCCTTTGACGGATGAGCCCTCCTCACAGCGTCCGATGATCACTTTTCTGCCCTCCAAATTTTTTTTTTGCTTGTTCATCTCTTTGATTCTCTTTTATGTTTTTTCCTCCATCCCCTTCCGCTGTCGGGGAGTGCCACGCCGGGCTGCGTCCCGGTGTCCTGACAGGTCGCGTGTCTAAGGCCGCAGTGGGAACATATACTACGAATTATAAAGTGTTTTTTTTGAATAAACGCACCAAGCGTACCCGGTTGGTAACACCAAACCAGGCAGGCAGGAGGTTCACAGGGAACTCGTCGCAAAACTCCCAGACCTAGCGCTTGAAGCGGTCCCAGTTCTCAAGCGTCTGCAAGCTGAAACCTCGTATGAATCCGAGGAGATGCTCCGCAACTTCCGGAAGTTTTAGCCAGTCCTTCGGTAAGCGCCACGCAGATGACGGATGACCTCTATCGCGTGTGGGCACCTCGAGTACGATCCGGTCATGGTCCGACATTTCCGACGGTAACTTGCCGCGCCTGCCCACGGGTGAGCGTAGGTGCTGTTCAAGAAACACGTGATCTATGCTGTCGGCCATTTCCCTATCTCCCGCGAACAAGCTGCTCGTGTGCATCTCTGCGCAATGCTCGTTCAGGCGGTCCCGAGGTGTGTCGGACGCACCTGAAAGCAGGCGCAGGTTAAAGTCAACTGCGATTTGGTGCGCTTTGCGCACTCCCGCTTCTTCCAGATATTCGCGCCTCAAAATAAGGAAAAAGTCTCTGCTTGCCTTTGTTTTTAGCGCATCGCTGCCGCTTGGTGCGTACAGGTTCGTAATGACTAGATCGATGGACTCGGACAGCCTCATGGTCAACTGCCCGACGCGAACCGCACTATCGAACCGTACGCCGTTTGCCGCAGCCTTGACAGCTGGACGAAGCAGGAACGCGACATCGCAAGATGTAACGGTGCTGCAAGGCCACAGCAGCCGTCCACCCGAAATATGCTCGATCTCCGCTGCTTGGTCTGCGGAGATCACGTGGATCTCTTGCAGCAGCACCAGGTCGAACGATCCCAGGGTGGAGGCCACGTCTCGTCTCTTGCCTTCGTCGCTTAGCCCGCTGACGTTCGAACAGGCAATTCGCAAACGGCGGCAAGAGGCGATTCCCGGCATTAATGCTGGGAACGTGTCGTTGCAGCACTTGTCAAGTGACAGGAGGGAGGGATGAGTAAGGGGACCGCGGCCATCTCAGGCACTTGAAGCACCTGGGGCACAGACTCTACCCTTTCCCTCCCTCCGGGGTCGCAGCATGAGGTTACCTCTCTAGGAGAGTCCTTTGAGTTCTTCACTTTGTTCGCACGCTCGCTTCTCTCGACTATCTCTCCCTTTTTCACGGACAAGATAATTTTGCGGGTAGCCTTCTTCGTGCGAATGGCCTTCCAGCGGGAGGTTGCGATGTCGCAGGCTGTTTTCCGCTTCTGCGTCAGAGTTCGGAATCTTCGACTTTTTGATCGATTTCGGACGTCCTAAGGCCTTTTTCGCGGATTTGAGCGGATGCTGCAAGGACACAGCGAGATCCTCCGCCGCTCGCTCAAAAGCGACGTCGTGGAGCATGCGTTCGACGACGGACGCCACCGCCGGGTCGATATCCTCTGGCATTAATTTGGTGGAGGGCTGAGAGTCGGCAGCGACGAGGGCAATTTTGCCGCTCTGTTCGACCGCAGGAATGCGCTTGATGACGACAGAGCAGCGTTTGATCTTCTCGCGACGCGGCAAATACTCGCTGCGTTTCCCGACAATTTTTTTTGGTTCCTTGAGGCTTCTCTGCCTCTTGGATTTTACTACCTGCCATCCAGGTTCCTGGCCGTTCTCCTCGAGGTTGTCCGAGTTCTCCGGCATCTCAAAGCTGACCTCTACCTGGGGCACGATAGTTGTCTTTTTAGTGGTGGCTCTCTCTCGGGTTGCCTGAACTGTTAATTTTTTGGCCGCGCGCTTCTTCGCATTCCGTGTGGACGTGACGCGGACTTGTTTTTGCAAGCACACCAGAAGAGTGTACCGGGGTTGCTTGCATTGGTTGCACTGCAAGTGGGGACACCTTTTTTACAGGTGACCTCAAGTGCTGCAATGCCCGCAGAAATTTCGCTTACCAGCATACCAGATGTCAACGGGTTCGCCGTTGACCTCTAGTTTGTTAAGTAAGGAGCAACCCACGCGGACCGTGATTTGCGCGGAAGCTACACCGCAATTCAGCAGATCGTACTTCCAAAACGGAGTCGGCCTTTTCTACAACGCATGGAAGGTTCCAAATTGATTTTATTTCTTTCGGACAGCGTCTTTGTATATTTGGAATGTGATACCGAGGAGGTGGATCACGATAGATCCATCTTCCATGATGGGGAGGAGCTGGCGATTCCCCAAAGAAACAGGTGTACGGAAAAGACGCTGGGCAAGACTTGCTTCTTTGCAAATCACCTCAACATACTGTCCATTACTCCTAAAGGTCATCGCCAAGAGCTCTTCCTGGGGTACTTTGAGGGAGTGCATCGCTCTCGAGAAAGCGCGCGCACTCTGAAAGGAGTAAAGGTTCCTACTTCGTAGAGTAGAGGGGATTGTACCCCTCATCCAGGTAGGCTTTCAGCTCAGCCGCAGCCGCTTGCGTTGGCACCGCAGCTAAGGAAATCCAGCTTTTTCCTAACGAAGGAGATGCTTCTGTGGGGCGGTTGCTCCCACATCCATTGATTCAGGGGGCGACATAGACGTCACCACCTCCTTATCACAAATGGTGGTCTGAGACATTGCTGCATATTCACCACCGAATACGCTGGCACACCTAGAAAAAAAAATAAAAAATTAAATTACAAACGCTCACAAGGGAAACAAAAACCCGTCCGCTCTCTCCCGTGGACCGGGACATAATGAATAGTTCAGTCCGAGAGTTCTGCGACCAGTTCCCTTTGGGCCGTCTTTCCTCAGGTTCCGGAGAAGAAATCAGGAATGACTGCGCGTTCCTACACGTCCGTACTCATTCCAGGAATCCCGACTTCCAAAGCCTGGCGGAATATAAAGCTGATGCTGAAAGACAGGCCTTGCGATCCGGCTCTGCGAGCTTCCTGGACGCTCAAGGTCATGAGTGCTCAGCTGCAGCACAGGTTTTTCACCCGAATGAGCCGAGGGTTTTATTACTAACATTTTTTAATTACAAAGAATTTCATAATAAAGTCATATTTCTTCAATAAAGTTTTCTTCAGCCTGGAAACGTTGCCCGACTGTTTTGAAGCACTTGTCCTTACCGACCCGAGGGCCGCTAAGGTTCTCAACACTGACGAAGGGGCGGGGAAAAACAAAAATAAACAAAAACAAAAAAGAAAACGACTGGGACGGTAATGTTCTTCGGGAGGGGGAGCGAAGGGAAGGAATCACGGTACGCCGTGAGGAGGCCTCTGCATCCGGTCACGGATGCGGACGAGTGCCTGTAAATGTTTTTCAAGTCGGCGCCAACGGCAGGCCTTCTCCAAGGAGATGGTTGCCCAGTGGACGACATTCCGACTTGCATGTCCTCTCCTTGACGCGGACCACTTGTCCAGTATTCCGCGTATGAAACAGAGCACTCCTACATACCCTGAAGCTAACAAACCGTCCCGCATCAGGAGTCGAAAAATGCTCTCCGGGTCGCCCCGCGGAATGTTCAAGATCGAAGAGAGTCGCTCCTACATATCGCGAAGGGCAACGCACTCTATGATCAAGTGAGGAAAGATTTCTCTTTCCAGACAGTCTGGGCAATTAGCATCCACACTCTTCGGTGTCCAGTAAGACAAGCGCGCTCTGCTTAGCAGTCCCCAATGGAGCAGAAGCAACTCAGTCTCCTGCCACTGCAGGGGAAGGGTGCCGTTATACCACGACGCCGGGGGCCACTTCACCTACTCCGGAGGTACTTCGAGCAGAGAACCCCAGCGTCAAGTCCATTTGGCGGGACACTCAAGGTACTAGCGTCCGCTAGTTCCGGGACGTTCACGCCATCAATAATTTTTTCCTGCCTCCGATGAGGCAGGACACTCCCCACGATGCCTCCTGCTGGCTGTCCCGAACTTCCCTGAGGGAGGGCAGCACTGGGGCAAGAGGGGAGAATGAGGCCCACAGAAGCTTCCGTGGGTTGCGAGCGATCTCCTGCAGTGGCTGAACAGCGTGCCTGCTTCTACGGAGGCAGGACAAGTCGTCATCGCTGGAGCCGTTGATTTTAGCCCATGCGGAAACGCATTCGTGAAGCCAGCTAGTCCAGTCCGCTGGGATGCAGGAGATTCACGGATTGTCTCTTAACAGGGCAACCAATTTCCGCAGCTGAAAACCACAATGGTTAAGCCTGCGGTCGTTAGCTACTAGGATTGAGGTCAATCCATGGCAGCCGGTTGCCCTGTGAGCCAGGAGTCGTAAAGGTGCACACCAGGGTCCGGTCCAGTACTTTCTTACAAGGGCAAGTTTACGGAATTAAAGCTGTCGCCTTATGCGCACCAGCGTCAGGAGACCAAGTCCACCGTCCCTGTGGGAGCGCACAAGTCTTTAAGACGGACGCGGGCCTCCGATTGCCCCAGAAAGCTTTTCTAATGACGCCCCTTGTCCTTTGACGAATTTAAGGAGGTATAAAGCATGCGAAAAATAGAGGGCAAAGGAGAGGGTACGCAAAAGCTTTCCACACTGCGGCCCGTTCCTGCAAGTAAAAGTTGCCGCCCGGAACGTGCCGATCGCCAACTCCACATTTTGGAGACGGTCGGACCAGGCTTCTGCAGCGCAGAAGTCCCCTAACGGAACGGCCAGGTACTTGAAGTACCCGCCCGTGGGGATCCTTGAGCGAATTCAGTCCGACCGTCCTGCCCGTGACGTGTCCGGAAAAATGATTCATGACTTAGCCCTGTTTACCTCGAAGCCCGTCCCACGGTTCAGCAACTCAAAGAAATCTTCGAGCGCGGATGCCGGGGTGGACTCGGGAAGCAGAAGCAGAAGGTGGTCGGCATAGGCCGACACGGCAGTTGTGCCGGAACATGAGCACGGCAGGGCTGCCAAAGTCTCCCTGTATGCTCTCAGTACCAACTGAAAGTAGATGCTGAAAAGCAGAGGGATCAGGCTGTCACCCTGCCGGATGCCGCGACAAACCGGCACGCCGTACACGTGCCGGCCGCAAAAATTGATGTTAATTAGCGCGAAGCGCCAGATGGAGCGCAGGTACGCCATGAAGACGGTCGGAAATCCCAAGCGTTTCAGGAGCTCCAGGAGGAGCTCCTGGTCGACGCAATCGAAAGCTTTACGCGAATCGACTGCGACCTCAAGGGCTCCGGGCGTCGCATCCTTTCCCCGGCTTCCCTCTCCCCGGTCAGTGAAGAGTCCAGGACTCTCCCGACCTACGTGAGCCGCGCGCTGTTGCAACTGCCAGAAGGCGCTGTCAAGGAATAGGTTGGCCTCCATGGTTCATCCGGAAACAGCGTAAGTCTGTTTCGGACTGACTACAGATTCCGCTACACATCGCATGCGTTCAGCCCAGAGTTTTGCAAGCAACTTTGCGTCCACATTTACCACAGTAATAGGACGCCAGGTGCCAACCTTTGCCCAAGTATCCTTTTTTAGGGAGGAGACTTACTCTAGCTGACCGAAACGAGTTGGGGACAACCCCGCATTCGCGGTTCAGCAAACAATATTTGAGCACCAGGAGAGCCAACTCTTCCCCGAAGTGTTAATAGAATTTAGCTGCCAGGCCGTCTTCCGCTGGTGCTTCGTTCTTTTTTAGTTTTTTGATGGCGGAAACAATCTCCGCCATCGTAAATTCCAGTTGAAACGTGTGACGTTTCTCCTCCCTTAACGCAAGAGCACCCTCTGGCAGCAGACGCTGAGCAAAAGGGTTCTCTGGAGTTCTCTTCGCTTAAAGGGAAAAGTAGAAATCCCGCAAAATGCGGCAAACAGTCGCCGGTGCCGCACGCGTTTTCGGTTAGCTCCCGTGAGCGAATCCAAGAACAGTTGTTGGAAGTGTGGAAGTGCGGCCGTTGGAAGGCAGAAATGCCTGAAGACTCCGCACACCTGCGACGGGAGACGTAAGGCCCACGTCTCCTCAACCTATGGAGGTGGTGTCATGCCCCACTACAAAATCAGCCCCCGCCACCCCGGCGAGGGCGGGGAACAAGATGGCCGCGGCGGCTCCCCCGAACTTGACCGCCGAAGTACAGGCCTACATAAAGGCCTGCCCCCCTTTAGAAGGTAGGAAATCCATATCCTCCGCTTACAACGCGGAAATTTGGAAACGCCTTCCGTAGGATGGGTATCTCTGACGAGGACATTCTGTGCTTTTCGGTTCGGAGCGGCGGGCAGTTCGCGGAGCTGATCTGCGGAGATGCAGCGCTCACACACAAACTGCTCTGAACGCCCGTTCCGTTCGAAGGGCGGAATCTCCTCCCACACACGATATATCACTCTATGGTGATCCACCTCACTGGTACAACGGTGCGGATGACCGATAAAGCCATCCGCACTGGAATCAACAAGTTGGCGGAGATATACGCCAGGTTTTCGAAGCCCAACGCCTTTACTTATCGAGGCGCATTTAGTGGGCGATTTGCCGCATGCGTAACTCGCCGCGAAAACAAAGAACTTTTCCACAAGCTGGAAGTCAAAGACGAGCTCGGTGACCTCTGGTACGTGAGGAAGGAAAAATACTGTGGGCTGTGCATCACATCCAGGCATCTTAAAAAGAGATGCCCGGACGTCACATGCCCAACTTGCGGCGCTAAGGGCCACACAAGCGTTGTGTGCCCGAAAAACGCCGCTAAAACGCCCGAAACCCCTATTTCAAAAGAAGGGAAGAAAGCAGAAAAAGAAACAAACAGCGACGAACAGCCAAACTCAGAAGAAGCGGAACAAAAGGAACAGGAAACTTAAAAGAAGACTTCTAAACCAACCGTCGGCGAAGAAGTCTGAAAACTAGTCGCAATTAAAAAAACAAAAAATCCAACTGCTAATAATGAAAAAACAAAAAAATCCACAATATAGAACGCGAGCAAACCGAAAAAAACCGCGAACGGCGCAAAAAAAAATACGCCGTGCGAAATCATAAAGGAATGCCCCGTTAACATCTAGCGCGTTCCGTGGATCGAACTTCGATCGGCAAACGCGACTCCTGCAACCGTCGCGAACGCCTCGGAACCGCCGCAGGAAATCTGCAGCAACCAGTTGAGTATCAGCGACGAAAAGAATTTCGCGAAGGCGGCGGAGGAACTCGCGGCCACCTTAATGCAGCCGCCTAAGGCTGCAAAGAAGGCCGTCAGACGTCCGGCGGAAGTTAAGGGCTTGGAAACTTCCGGGTCCGAGGCGGAAGCCGGAAACCCTACAACCGTCGCCCTTCCGAAGAGGAAGGCGGGCCGGAAGTCGCGCAACCCAATGCGCGTCGCTTCCCCTCAGGCTGAGGAGGAGGAGACGCGCTCGGATAGCGAGGAGGCGATGTCCGCGAGGTCGCGGGATCCCTCCATGGATAGCATCCGGTTGGACCTTCCTATCGACCTCAGTTCGGCCGCCGACGTTTCTGTCGTTGCGGAAACGCCGTCGATGCAGTTGGACATCGACCAGCCGCCTCCCGAACAGGAGGCGGCTACACAATCGCCACCACCATCATTAGCATGATCCGTTTAATCGCCTCTTGCCGGCAGGTGCGTATAGCCTGCTGGAATGTGAACGGGCTGCGTAGCGAAAGCAAGAGGCGTAGCGTTGCGGAACCCTGCGATTCTTCGACCTGGCACTTCTCAAGAGGTTCACGCCCTCAGGAGAGAAGACATTTAGGAGATCGAGAGCCTCACAGGGGGAAGGCTACTTTGGCGATCTGGTGGAGACCACTGCCGCGGAGTATCCTTCCTGCTGAAGCCGGCCGTCGCAAAGGTAGTGTCGGCCAGCTGACTCTCAGTTGATCCGACTCGATAGACCTCATCGTCACGAACGTTTCGCAGCACTTTTTGACCGACCGTTTGAAGCGGTCCCAATCCTGGAGTGCCCGCAGCCTGAAGCACCGTATGAACGTGCGGAGATGTTCCGCCACGTCCGGGAGCTCCAGCCAGTCTTCTGGGAGATGCCACGCTGTCGAGGGGAGGCCCCTGTCGCGCGGATGGATCTCGAGAAATATAGGGTTTTCCAAAACTGTAAGCGGTGCGGGGAAGTGAAAACGCTCCCGCACCTGCTCCTAGACTGCGGTGCTCTTCTAGAACTCTGGCGGAGGCTGGTTTCAGCTGTCCTGCACTAGGGGGACACCGAAAGGGACTTGATGCGCCGCTTCTTCACTTCAGGCGGCCTGTCTTTGGATGCTGTCGTTGCAACCGTGTGTTGCACCCGTGCCATCGACAAGACCCAACGAGAGTTGGAGAAGCTGGTCATCCTTCGTCAGCCCACCGGATTAGCCAGCAGAAGCATGTCCTCGGCTGCCGAGTGGGCCCATCTGCCACAGGGCGTAAGGAGAGAGATCGCCGGCATTCATCGCCGATTTTGAAAGGAAGGAACGCACTCACCAAAGACCCCTGTCCCCTGCCCACCATATTTTTATTTTCATTTTTCTATAGTACTCTATTTGTGGTTTCCTCCCTTCCGTTTTGCACTTTTGCCATACCGACCTGCGTGTCGGGGATCCTACACCCTTCGTATCTTCTTTTCCCCTTTGTCCAGGAACCCTGTTGCCGGATAGTTTTTAATAAACGCCCCGGCGCACCCGGGTGATAAATAGCCGCCCTCCGGAGATTCGTTCGATCTCCTGCGCTCTCACAGTGCAGACGTGTTTCCGCGTCTATCCGCGCCAACGATCATGCAACTTTGTGCCTGCGTTTTCGCTCGCACTTGTGTGTTCCTGTGCAATCTGCCAAGTAGCATAGTGCAACATAACCAGTACACAGGATAGTGTGGAGGAGCAAGCCACTGGATGCACTTCAGCTGCACTTGAAGTGGCCGCATCCTCCGTAATGCTTTCCTCGCCCCCGGTGAGGAGTTACGCCGCCGTTACCTCCCAAAGACCACGACCCTGCGATGCGGAGTTCCACGCATATGTGTCATCGGGATACATACGTGCACTCCGTTATAAGGTCAGTGGGCCCCTTAATGGGAGAATCGGTCGTGAGCTCAATGATGAGCTCGTCCGGATCGGCGTTCGCGAGGAGGAACTCCTTGCCATAATGCCTGCTGGCAGGATGGAATATACGAAGATTCGGTGCGAGAACGCAGCACTTGTGCAGCGCCATCTTCGTACGCCGTTGACCATCAATGGCAAGGAAGTCCTACCTACCGCGATGGACGACTCTTCTGTCGTTCAATTGTGCGAAATCGAACCGGAAATCTCCGACCGCGATGTCGTAACTGTGCTGGCGAAGTTCGCCACCGTGCACGCTCTGTGGAGAAGGCCAAATCCTATAAAGGATTTCCCCTCTGTCCACATTGGACAAGCCTCCGCGCGGATCGCCGTCGCGAACAGGCGTGTTGTGCCTGAGCAGCTGCAGGTGAACGGCACGGTCGTTCACCTGTGCTTCATAGGCCAGAATCGCGCGTGCGAGCGGTGCGGCAAGGATGGGCACCGAATTAAAGAGTGCCCCTCTCCAAGATGCCGCTATTGCAAAGATTCCGGGCACGAAATCAAAAAGTGCCCGGTACTTGCAGGAAAAAGAGCCGCAGCGGAAATTCGTCGGGTTCAAGAGACCACTGCACGAAAAGCCGCAGCATCAAATATAAAACGTCGTTCGCAAAATCTCGCAAAAAACCACGAGCGATCCGCGGATGAAAGGAAAGCATCCCCGCCCGCAACGCCCCGAAAGGGGAAAGTCACGGCGGGGAAGCCAATTAAAAATGGGTGCGAGGGTTTGACGCGTGCCGTGCCTTCCCTCTCTGCAGAACTCACAGGCACCTCTCCGAGCCAGGAACCAGGAAATCTCCGTAACACCCTGGAGGGAAAGGTAGGAAAACTGGAAGATCGCAACAGTGCGAAGACTTCTTGCCCCGTTTCGTTGTCCCTTCCGAGTTCCGGACAGCCCCACTGCAGCGCAGGCCCCTCTGCAAAGGCTACGAAAGCCGTAAAAAGCAGCGTCGCGACGAGCAAAAGCACGCTGCATGCAGTCGCCCCATCGCCGACTCGGCAGTTTTCCCCAAGTCCCACGAGGGGTGGGGTAAATTTATTTTTCTAAAATTTTTTCTAGAAAAACATTCACACTACAATCTCATCCATACCATTAGCACTTTTTTTTACCACTATGAAGTCCTTGGGTTCTCACAAGTTCTGCACTCATGGTGGGTTTCCTACTGTTTGGTCCCGGGCGTCGTCTTCTATCCTCTTCAGGATGAATCGGTACGTCCAGGCTTGGATTTTCCCACAGTTTCTAATGCCGATTTCCCTCTTCAGGAGCCCTTGTAGGATCTCCATCGGTGGTGCGGCTCTTCTGGCTTTCCTCATTTTCCACCACCGCACAAGTATGGCGGTGATGAAGAGGGCGATGGTCGTCCTCACCATGGGATTGTAACAGGGAACATTACCATCCCCCTGAAACATCCCGGCGAGGATCTCCATTACGGATCTGTTCGTAAGTCCGATGATCCTTTTCAGGATCAGCCAGTCATGCAGCAATGTTATACACGTTAAGAAGTGAAGTCTCGTGTCGATGTCTCCACATGCTGCGCAGTCTCGGTCTTCCCGTCTACCTGTGAAGTGCTGCAATCGGGACCCACTCTGGATTCCTCCGTGATAAAACATCAGGAGGTCATCCTGGGTGCCCGGCGGAAGGTCACTCCTCCAGAGCGTCGTGCCGATCGCTAACAGGTTGAACCGTTCACTCCCGTAGCGTTCGGTGGCTTCCTGGAAAGCACTGGTGTCACGGTCGTTTTCTTGGATAAGCCTTCGGAGGTTTGTTCTGGTTACCCTCGACCATGCGAAGTCGTTGTGGTTGAACCACACTTCGCCGTTCCTGTTGGTAAACCTTCCTAACATCATCTCTGTATACCGAAGTATACGAGTTTGATGTAGGTAGCCTCCTCGCCTTCACTCCTGGATTTGCAGTAGGGTAACTCTGGACCGCTGGTAGATCCAGCTTCTCGTGTCCGGCGGGACAGGAAGCATCCAAGGGATCACCAGAATGGACTCTTCCTGCCAGAGTTCCCTGCTTCGCGACACGATCTTGATTTGGTGTTACCGCACCAGCCGTTGCTTCCTCCTCCAGGTCGGGTCGATTGTTATCCATTCCCCTCCTTTGCCTAGCAGCGCAGTCATCAGGCCTTTCGAGCTGTTAAGCAACAACGCGTAGGCCCAGTGCGCCGCATACGGCCAGTCATCCCAGTGAGTGGCAATGTCCAGGATGTGTCGCGTATCCATGCTTTCTATGGAGTGTGCAAGCGACTTCATCCCGGAACCGCCTTCTTCCCTGGGACGACACAGGGGTTTTAGTCGGACTCTTGGGCGATAGTGGCCCCACAGTGTTTTTCTCTGCAGCTTGTCGAACTCCCTCGTGGTTTCCTTGTTCATCCTCGCGAAGGCCGCCCCGAAGAGCACTTTTGGAAGAAGTACTCCGTTCCATATGTTGGCCTTTGGCTTCATGCCAAGGTCCGTTCGGGTGTACTTGGCTGCTTCCTTGGCCGTTTCCCCTAGGATCTCGGTCCACAATAGCTTCGACGCGGAGACGTCGCCAATGTAGACACCCAGGTAATTGGCCTTGACCACAGTTCGGAATCCTCTCCTTGCTAGAGTGGAAAGATCGAGGATTCCAACGGGCAAGAGCTGGCTTTTCTGGGCGTTGATCTTTAGACCGAGGCCTTGATCCATCAGGTCTACCACATCCAGAAACGCTCGTTGATTTCTCTCTTCCTTGATAAAGGAGAGTAGAACATCGGCGTATGCCAGATGGGTAAGACGCTGGCCATCGATTGTTATGCCTTGCAGTCGTCCGCTCTTCTCGATAAAGGACGACAACGCCTCCATTTAGATGACGAACAGCATCGGACTTAGCGAATCGCCCTGCCGGACTCCCCGTTCCATCCGTATTGCTGCCGTCTCCTGGCCGTTGACATTGATTCGGCAGTACTGGTTCTGGAGTACCACCCTCACGAAGTTGCTGAAGTGTTCCGGAAGGCCTAGCTCCTCCAGAACCTTCAGCAGGATCCCATGGCCGATGGAGTCGAAAGCCTTCTCCATGTCAGTGAACACCAGCGCCAGATTCTCGCCGACGTATCGGCTGAGTCCGACGGTGGCCTGGGCACACTTGACATTGTCCGACATGTAACGTCTAGGGACTGCACACGTTTGCACCGGAGAGATGAGCCTCGACATGACCTTGCCTACGCGGTTCGACCAGATCTTCGCCAACCACTTGGCATCGGAGTTCAGGATCGAGATTGGCCTCCATTGAGCGACCTGCGTGCGGTCGCCTCCTTTTGGCAACAATCTCATCCGACTCTCGTAGAAGGACTGTGGAAGCCTTCCTTCTTCGCGGATGCAGAGGGTCAACTGGTGGAACAAACGTAGGTAGGCATGCAAGTGCTGCTGATTGTGAGTGATGGGTACGCTGTCAGGGCCCGCTGCCACGTCCTTGCGTAGTTGACCAAACGCTCTCTTCACCTCGTCTTCGGAGAATTCCTCCTCCAGTCTGTTCCGCTGGAGATCGTCGGTCCTCTTCTCGAGGTAGCTCAGAAAGGCCTGTTGACTAGAGCGACAGAGATCTTGTCGCCTAAAGTGTTTCGTGTAATGCCTTTGAAAGGCATCCACGATGTCCTCAGACGACTGTCGCTTGTGACCGTCGTACTGGATGCAGAAGATATCTGTTGCCAGATTTTTCTTCTCCAGCACGCCGACTTCCCCTTTTATGTTCTTGAAGACGTACCGACTCTCGTACTGATCGAAGTACTTTGCAAGTGAGCGATCTTGGATGTTCAGCTCCCAGTACGACTCCTGCCTCAAGCGCCTATCTCCGAACTGCATGTTTGCAAACAGGTGTATCCTGTGTTTCAGGCTGTCCCAGTCGTCGACTCTTCGAATTGTTGTTGCCTTCAGAATCGTCTCCAGGACAGCCTGATGTCCGGGATGGGTTTCCAACCAGGCGGGCATGCTGATGAGCGCCGCCCTGGTGCCCTGCTTCCGCCGAGAATTTTCCGATCTTAAAATAAAACGCACCAAAGGGTGATCGGACACCGTGGTCATAATGTCTCGGAAACCCTGGATGCGATTCTCAAGTTCGGTGCTGTGCAGGACGTGATCGATCGGCTTGTGACTTGCAGTTTGCCATACCAGTCCGAACTCGTCGGATAACCGCCGATACGCCGTCTTTTTTCTGGCGTCTTCGGAGTGAGTGATCCCATCCAATATGTTGATATCGCCAGCAACAATCACGACGTCCTTGGAAGCAACCTTTTCACGGAGTGCTGCATGCAGCGCCTCCGCACAACGATGTTTTAGCTTGTGCGGCCCGTACACGTTCACCAGGATGAGGTGAACAGTAGCGGACCAGGCCAGTCGCACGCCGATGATTCGTCCGGGATGGGGACAGAACACTTCCAGAATAGTGAGGGCCAAGTTGTCCTTGATTAGGACCGCCACACCCTGCGTGTTCCGTTCTCCCTCGCTGACGAAAATCTGCCGGTTGAATCGCCGTTCCATTTGCTTACTAATCTCGAGACCCATCTTGTGGGTCTCCTGCAGGCACACTATGTCTTGTTGTGCGATGGTCCGCACAATCCTTTTTCTTTTTCCCTGGTCGACCATACCGTTTACATTCCAGGAGGCGATGTTCAGCCTCCTGGAGGTCGATAGGGAAGACGCCATAAAAGGGGAAGACCTATTTCTTGGCCTTCCTGAGCTTCTTCTGTCTGAGAGAGCGTGCTCTTCAGACAATGAAGAAGCAGCGGGCTTCTCGCTGCCGGCATCACTCTCTGTTCCGCTGAGGTCGAATACTTCTGCCTCCTCCGTCGAGTGTTCGCCCCGCGCGATCAGTTTTCGAGATAGCGTCTCTATCTGGACCTTGGCGCAGAAGTTCGCCTTTACGTCGAGAAGCTGTTCCTCTAGCTTTTCGAGCTCGGTGACTTTCACAACCTGGTTGACCTTCTCCTGTGCATTGCAGATCTTCTGCAAGATTTTCTCTTGCTGGGGACCGCTCTGCACCTCTAGGACTTCATTAGCCAGTGATGCCAACTCCTCCGTAGATTGCAGTGCCTCCTGCGACACCCGAGTGGCTTCGGCTATTTCTTCTTCCGCGCCTCCCTGCGCTACCTCCATCTTCTCGCCTTCTTGCTCTTCACCTTGTAGGATGAGAGGAGTTTCTTGCTCCTTGACAAGCATCCTCCTCTTCCCTTTCTTCCCTACCTGTATGAAGCCGTCTTCCAATTCCGGGACGGCTTCTTTCACCTTCTTCGGCCTTCCTGCCTTCCGAGGCTGTTCCGCCTCCTTGGTGTTTCTCTCTCTCATGAGAGGGAGACCTCGAATCCTTCCGCAATTTGCAAACTCCGGACAGCTCCATTTGGCATGTCCGTGTTTCTTGCAGAAAACGCGCACCTCCGGCTGCGGGCAGTTTCGGACTTGATGTCCTACTTTGCCGCAGCGGAAACAACGACACGTTGGGAAAGCGCCGGCCGTGTGGCCGAACTGCTTGCACCCGGTGCAGAATATCGGCTGTTGCCGGTAACGCACGTTCACTCCCTGGGATTGTTTGTCAACAACGGCTAATCAAGGGATCACCGCTCCCTCTTTCAACTTCATTTTGGCGATCATGTCGCCAGAAAATATATTTCCAGAGAAGTTCTCGAATTCAAGGTCCAGAACTTCCTCATACTGCTCCAAAAAGTTCCACACCGTTAGTTGCGGTGTGAGGATGGAGATGCCGTTCAGAAACACGGTTGTGTATGGCATCTCGCCAACACCACAAACCATCCTCCCTTGTATATTGATCCCCTTCTGGATCAATCGCTCTCTAATCTTTTCACAGTCTGTGAAGACTGTGAACCCGTTGTTTGCTGGTATGATTGCCTGTATGCGATCAAAATTCATGTCCGTTCTATCGAGGGACAGATACACCTCCCTGATATTATTGAACTTGATCAGCCCAGTCCTGAAAATGATGGGCTTCACATTCGGCCCTAACTCCACGATCGGCCGATCCACCTTTTGGACTTTAGCGCATAGCGGTTTCCCGAATTTTCTTGGTGGGTGGACACTCGCTTGTCCAGCCGCCACCGACGCATGGGAAAAGGGCTGCGCCGCCGCAGCCGAACAAGATGACGTCTCGCCCTGAACCGCGTGGACGCCCGCGGGTCCTGCCTGGGACGCCGCCGCTCCGAGCGCAACCCTCGACGTCGCCACCGTTGCCACCGCGGGCGGCACCCTCGGCATCGGCGCCGCAGGTGCGACCTTCCCCGCCGCGAACACGAGCCTCGGCGTCGCCGCCGTGCGCACGACCTCCGCCGTCGTCGCCGCGGGCACGACCCTTGGAATCGCCGCCGCCGGCGCAGCAAAGCCCGCCGCGGGCGCGATCCTCGGCATGCTTGCCACCGTCTCGCCGTTGCCACACGTGACCTCCATGGCTTCTATGGGGAACGACGGTCTCTCCACTCCTTCTCTAGGTGCCCGCATCCTGGCAGCTGGTCTTGCTGAACGGGACCACTGCAGGTCTTTTGCCGCGATCTCCTCGGCGCTTCTTTTGTAGTTTCGTCTGGAAAACTTCCCCTCTCCGGGCACACACGAGCACAATTAACTGATTAAGTTGTCGAGCGCACAATACTTTGAGCAGCGAAGCAAGTTCACCGACTCGTTAGGAGAGGAGCAATCTCCTGACTGTCAAGAAGGTGACTCCGTTGCCGCCTTTTTAAGGCGTAGCGAAAGCAACGCCCCCAGAGAACGCAGCGAAAATCCCGAAGGTTTCCGCAACTAGTGTCGCGGAAGCCTCCGAAAATCGCGAAGGCGAATGGAAGGTTGTGGAGAGGAGGAAAGAAAAATCTCCATAAAAAGCTCCGCAACCTCCATCCCTGAGCTCTTTTAAAAGAAAAAGCAGTCGCGGGAATACGAAAACACACGCGGCTTGTGACTCTTCCAAGGAAAAAGCCAGCGCCTTCAACGCTTGCAAGTCCGCTTCTGTGACCGCCGAGAAGACCATTCCGGTGCAATCGGACGGATGCAAGCGCACGTCGATCGTGCGAGCATCAGACTCCGCAAAGGAGTCCGATAACGCAGCTGAACGACGCGTAACTCGCGCGGGAGCGAGCGCCCGCAGGGCTGAAGCCCTGAGGTGTGACACACTCGCCGCGGAACGGCGAGTGCTCACCCCGGAACCCACAGGTTCTGCACCCGGGAAGGAGCACCCGATTACGTGCAGCACAGTTGAGGCCGGTGGCGACCGCGCCCTCCAGCCCGTCGTGCTGCTTACTGCCCGCTCGCCGGGTGAGGCGAGCACCACGGCCTCGCTTTCCTAGCCGTGATGAGGGCAATCGCGTCTTCTCGTCGTGTTGCCGTAACGTCTTGGAACGTCAACGGGCTCCAACACGAGGAGAAGAGGCGACTAGTGGCTGACGAGCTGCGCGCCTTCGACTTGACGCTCCTGCAGGAGATTCACAGCATCTCCGGAGAGCAGGCTGCCGAAATCGAACGGCGCGCGGGCGGAACGCTACTTTATAGGTGCGGCGTTGCACGTACGTGCGGCGTCGCTTTCCTCGTGCGAGGAACTTTGGAGGGAGCGTTGCGCAGCGTTCGTTTCGACACGGAAGGCCGAGTGGGACAGCTTGTACTCAAGTGGTCCGACTCGATCGACCTTGTCGTAACCAACGTGTACGCGCCGAGCGGTGCTGGACAATGGGCCGAATGGATTGAGTTCTTCGGTACCCTTCAAAGCCAGTGGCTCACTCGATCTCACCCTACTGTGGCCCATCTCATTGCGGGGGACTTTAACGTCCACCTGCTTTCCGACAATAGATCCCACAAAAGGGAAAAGTTGCTAGCGGAAGAGATGTGCGCGTCCGTGCACGCGTGCAACTTGTTCGCTAGCGACCGTGTCATGGCAGCAACGCCGGACCACGTATACTTTGATGGACACTTGCTCTGTCGAGTGGGTCGGAGAGGTCCCGTGCCGTCCATGCTTTCAGACCACAACAGGCTCGACTTCGAGTTGCTCCCGCCAGGCAAGGGGCCTTCAAACTGTTTTTGAAGGATGCCGGCAGACTGGCTAAGCCACCCGGAGGCGGCTGAGCATCTTCGCCAGTACCTCCTCGGCTTTGCCATAAGTGAGCTCGAGGACTGGGACGATCTGAAAAGATCGGTCCGCGAGTTCTGCTGCCGGTTTCCCTTGCACCAGCTTCCGCGCGGCTTCCGAGAGGGCGTAGCCAACAGCAGAGCTTTTCTGCAGGCCCGCTCGTCTTCCAGGCGCGCGGACGTTGGTCGATTATCCGAGTACAAGACCAAGGCCGAGCGCCAGGTCTTGCAGTCAGGGGCGACAGTTCGGCTCGACGACCAGGACCGGGAATGCTCGGCTCCAGCCGACGTGCGACGGATAGTCAGGCGCAATACTCTTCTCTTTATACAGAGGCACCGACGGAACGCAGCTTCTCCCGGCTGCTTCTGCCGATTGACGCACCTGTTGCAGACGAGGAGGAACGCGCGCGTCTTGATGAGCCCTTCACGGCAGAGAAAATTTCCTCGGCCATCTCGGGGCTCAAGAGACGAAAAGCGCCAGGCGAAGATGGGCTCCCCGCGTAATTTTTTCAGTGTTTTGCGGCGGAGCTCATCCCCCTGGTGCTCCAACTCTCGTCGCTGATGCGAGACTCGGGCGATGTCCCCGCCTCGTTTCGCTCAGCGAAGGTGCGTCTACTGCCGAAAGGCGGAGATTTGCGCCAACTGAACAACTGGCGTCCGATCACATTAGCGAATTCGGACGTCAAGTTGTTCTCAAAACTTTAAGTGGCGCGGATGGGTAGGATCGCGGAATCCTTGGCAAGTCCGGAGCAGAAGCTCGCTGTTCTTGGGCGGTCCATGGACGCGAATCTCTTGTTCATCTGCACATGGCTGCAATTGCAGCATTGTGTGGCGGTGGATCGTCGTGCGGAAGCAACGCCTTCGATCTTCCACCGACGAAGGCGCGAAACGCAAAGGGAGACACCGGGAGCCTTGGCGGTTGCAGTCGATCTGGACAAAGCTTTCGATTGCGTGAACCAAAAGCTTCTTCTTGAGCTTTTGAAATGTCTGGGTCTTCCGGCATCCCTGTTGGCGTACTTGCGCTTCTGCTGGCGCCACGCAATTCCATCCATAGTTTTCAGTGGCTGTCGCGTGTACGGCGTGTCGGTACGACAAGGAATTAGGCAGGGTGACAGCTTAAGCCCACTGCTCTTCAGCATCTATTTTGAATTGGTGCTGGAGGCTTACAGGCTGACGCTAGCCAACCTGACGAGCTCCTGTCCAGGTACGCCGGCCGTGGCAGCCTATGTCGACGACCTGCTTCTCCTGTTGCCCATGTTTACCCCGGAGGCATCGCTTGAAGACTTCTTTGAGTTGATTCGTCGCGGTGCGGGCGTGAGCGTTAACAGGAGTAAGTGTATGGTTGTTCCGGTGGGTGCGACGTGGGAGGGTCAGTCCGCCTGGATCGACCTGAGGATCCCCACGGGCAGGTACCTCAGGTACATTGGCGCTCCGTTGGGCGACTTCTGCATCTCAGAAGCGTGGTCGGACTGCCTTCGGAAGGCAGAGCGTGCACTTGGCCCGTTTTCAGGAGGCGAGTTTGTCTTGCCGGAACGGGCCTACATCTGGAACACCTTCGTTGCCCTCCTCCTCCGCCCCCTGTATTTTGTTTGTCCATCCCCCCAGGAAGTCAAAGTCTGAGCGCAGCGCCTTCTACGCAAAGCGTGGTGGGGCGCTGCGCTCAGACTGTGGGAGTGTCCTCCGTGGGAGTCTCTCGGGCGACGGGTCCCGAGAGTTTCCCACGCTCATGGCACCCTCGCTTGCGGAAGCCATCTCTTCCCCTTCGACGGGGGAGACGAGCTTTCTTGGCTTTGTGGACTTACGTCCAGCTTTCTTGCGCGGGACCGTGGAAACGGAGGCTGCGCTTCCGGCCTCCACCTCGGGGTCGGAAGTGGGGGACTCCTGAGGGGAGGCCGGACGCCTCACGGCCATCTTGTTAGCCTTGGAGGGTTCCGGCTGCAACGAGGCTGCCAGCTCCTCCGCGGCTCGCGCGAAGGCTACGTCATCGATGGTGGTGTCGATGATGGACGCCGCCGCCGGCTCGCTCCCCTCGCTGTTGACAGAGTCAACAGAGGGGTTGTCGTCGGTAGCGGCGAGTTCTTTTTCGTAGCGGTCGGGCATACGCTCGACGACAACGCTGCATTCTTTAATTTGCTCGCTTGCCTGCTGTTTTTTCTGGCGGTAGGCGAGCTTTTTCTCCATCCTAATCTCGTTCTTTGATTTTTTGGCCGTAGCCACCTGCCACTCAGGCTCCTGGCTTGTTGCCTCGACTTGTTCGGCGTTGTTCGCCGGGGGCTTGGGTGCGGCCTTGGCCTTTGGCGCAAGTGGCACAGCCTTCGAGGCAGCTTTCGACGCAAGCCTTTTCTGCAGATGCCGGGCACGTTTTTTAAGGTTTCTCTTGGAAGCCGCCCGCACTGTTGCTTTAGGGCATACCTCCCTCGTGTGTCCCATGGTTCCCCATACTTGACACTGCACATTGGGATACCTCTTTTTGAGGTGGCCCGACGTATTGCAGAAGCCACAGTATTTCGGCTTCCCCACATTCCAGAGGTCGACGGTTTCGCCTTCGAACACCAGTTTGTGGGGAAGAGTGCAGCCCTCCCGAACGGTCACGCGCGCAGCAGTGAGGCCGTGTTTAAGCCCCGTGTAGTCCTCGAAAGGACTAACTTTTGTCCACTGCGCGTGGATCGTTCCGTATTCCTCCAAAGCGGCGCGAACCTGTTCCTTGCGCATCCGCGCGGCAACACCTAACAGGTGGACCACCATGCTGCGGTCCGCCGTAATAGGGAGGAGTCTGCGCGTCCTCATCACCACGGGGGTTTTAAGCAGTCGTTGGCCAAGCTCTGCTTGTTTGCAGATGACCTCAACGTACTGACCCCCGCTGCGGATGGTCATAGCGCTGAGCTCCTCCTCTTTCACATCGAGAGCGCGCATGCCCTTTGAGAAGGCGCGCGCGCTCCATAAAGAATATAAATTGCCTACCTTGTAGAACAATAAGGGGTTGTGCCCCTCCTCTACATAGGCCGACAATTTCGCCGCGGCTGCAGGCGATGGCGCCGACAGAACGGCGCTTTACGCCCGCGCTGGAGCGGGGACCGATTCTGTGGGGGCGGATGCCTTCACCTCCATCGCCTCTGGGGGTGACGTTGCCGCCGCCCGCTGGCTCTCCATCGCCTCTGGAGGAGGCGTTTCCGCTGCTTCCTGGCCATCCCTGGTGGTCGCGTTAGGCATTGCTGCCTGATCGACCACCGAACCACACGACGTTTCCACTGGGGGAGACTTCCTTGCACGAGGAGCACCGAGAAAACACGTCCACCATAAAGCAGGCAAAGCGTTCGATTTTCACCCGGATTTCTTCGGATCGTTTACAAAAAAATAAACTTTATAAAGTAATTATTAATGGCTGTGGCAATGCTCCAGCCAGAAGCTAAGAACCACGGATCCAGCCAATTCACCGGTTTGTAGACCGGTATGGTCCACCAAGGCAGTAGGAAAAAGTGAAAAAACAAAAAAACTAAACAAAAAGAAACTCAGGGTGGGAGGGAACAAGAAGGGAGCACTGATGCTGCTGAGGCCGCATCATCCCTCTCAGGATGCTGACAAGCTCTTGTTTGTTATGAACATCCAGGTGGAGCCATCGCGACGCCCTTCTCAGGAATTTCAAGGCGCACTAAATGGCGTCCATATTGCTAGGTCCTCCCGTCGCCGTGCTCCAGGCGGCGACGATCCCACGAAAGCAGCACAAGTCTGCTATGGAGGACGCTGGCCGCAGGGCGTCGGCAACGAAGAAGGGTTTTAGAGCGTCCCTGGGATTGCCGCAAAAAATAACGATGGCCGCGGCATAGCGGAACCAAAGGGGCCGAAGGGCAACACAATCCACTAGGAGGTGGGGGAAGGACTCCCGTTCCACGCTCCTTACACAATTGGGATCCACCGCTCTCCAGGTCCAGTGGTGTCGACGGGCGTTGCAGGGGAGTCCCCAGTGCTGCAACAGGAATGCCGACTCTTGCCATTTTAGGGGGAGGAGGGAAGTGTTCATAAGAACCAGGGGCCACTTCAGATATTGTATCGGAACATCGAGCAGCGCTCTGCAGCGATGAAGTCCCTTGGAAGGCGTACTCGGGGTCGCAGCATCAGTTAGCTGGCCCGTCTTCCACTCTCTCTGCTTTTTCTCCATCCCGGAGATTTTTATTGTAACCTCCCACTTCGCCACAACATCGGTACCAAGGGGTGCTCCACATCTTCGCTGCGATGGCGAGGGTTCGCCACCGCAGCTGGAATTCCACGCGCTCCAGCGTCAGGAGTCCAAGGCCGCCGTCCCGACGCGGAGTGCACAAGTTATTCAGAATGACTCGAGGCCTCCCTTTGCCCCAAAGGGCGATACGGAGGAGGTTCTTCGTATGCTTTTTGATCCTCTCTGTGGGGGGGCAAACAAAAAGCAGGCAACGGAGGAGAGGAGCCGCGAACATGTGCCAAACCGCGGCCCGTTCAGGCAGGAAAAACCTGCCGCCTCGAAACGGGCCGATAGCCGTCTCTACTTTTTGAAGGCATCCGGATCACGCTTCCGCAGGGTAGTGGTCTTCCAACGGCACACCAAGGAACTTGAAGTACCTCACCGTGGGGATCCCCAAACGGACCCAGTCCTGCTGCCCTGCCCACGCCGCACCAACTGCCATCAAGGACGACTTCGCCCTGTTCACCGTAAGCCCAAATCCTCGATTCTGCACGTCGAAGAACTTCTTGACCGCCGAAGCCGGGGTGGATAGAGGGAGCAGTAGCAGGAGGTCGTCCGCATATGATGAAACCGCAGGCGTTTAGGCGCATTCAGGTGGCAGGTGCGCCACAGTTTCCCTGTACGCTCACAGTACCAACTCAAAGTAAGTACTGAAGAGCAAGGGGCTCAGGCTGTCTCCTTACCGGATGCCACGTCGCACCGGCACGCCGTGAACAATATTCCCGCTGAAAGTTACATTGATTTGCGAATCGCGTCAGCTAGAGCGCAGATAGGCCAATAATGAGGCCGGGAATCCCAAGCGTTGCAGAAGCTTCAGGAGATTCTGGTCGACGCAATCGAATGCTCTTCGCAAGTCGACAGCGATTGCAAGTGCTCCCTCCCCCATTTGAACATCCGTCGCATGACTGACGGACTCACCGGAATTCCCGGTGCGCATCCAGCCTCTTTCGTGTTGGAGGTCTAGCCAGGTGGAAGCGTGGAACTGGTTCGCCTCCATGCTTCGCCCCGGAACAGCATACGTCTGTTCCGGGCTGATGAAGGCGTTTGCAACCCGTCCCAAACGCTCAGCTCAAACCTTGGTTATCAACTTGGCGTGCGGACGTGTTTTTTCCGCGCTCCTCTGCGCCTGTTGTAAAGCGTTCTTTTTCGGTAGTGTTTGTGTGTGGAGCATCTGCGGTGTGCAATGGCAGAAATGCCTGAGGACACTGCGATGGAAGTCGGCGGGGGAGAAAATTGCTACTCTCCCCAACCTTTTGAGGTGGGGGCAACCGCCCCCACGGAGAAGAGAGCAACCGCTCCCTTGAAAAAGGGGGCAACCGTTTCTCAGGAAACGAGGGCTACTGCCACCTTGAAAAAGGGAGCGGGTGGAGCTGACGTGCAAAAATGCAAATCTGGCTCAACGCCTGCTGAACACTCCCATCGCTCTGGAAGGCCGAAAGGTCTTCCCTGTAACGGAGGACCGCTTTATTGTTGCCCACCTTACGGGTGTAACTCTTCGCATGACCAAAGCTGGCGTGCAGGAAGAGTTACAAAAACATGCTACGGTGCTTGCGCTCTGGGCCAAGCCCAACGTCTTCCAAACATACGAAAGACTGTTCAGTGGCATGGCTGCAGCGCGTTTGACGGTCCACGAAAACGGTGGGCTGCCCCACAAACTCGACGTCGGCAACGAGGTCGTCGCCGTCTAGTACGTGGAAAAGCCCAAGTACTGTGGGCACTGTGATGCAACAGGGCACCTGAAAAAACGGTGCCCCCACATCCAGTGCTTCCACTGCGGCGAAAAGGGCCACCTACGAAAGGTGTGTCCTAAACGCGAAACCCCGGCTCCCCCTGCTTTGAAAAAAGCCAAAGGGAAACGCGCGGGGCGATCGGACAAGCCTAAGGAGGCACCCGAGAGGCGGAACCCACAGCCAGAGCCCGAACCCGTGCAGCAAGCGTCGGTCGAGGGTACTCCGGACGACGCTGGAGAGAGCGAGGGCTGGCATAAGGCGAAGCCTAAAAGTAAAAAATTAAAGAAAACCGAAGAACCGACAGCGGAACCTGCGACATCTTCTTTAAATTGGAGACAACGCCGCGCGTTGCTCCGCGAATGTTCGGTCGCTTTGGAGCGAGTGGAGATCCATGAGACCTCCACCGGGGGAGATATCTCCCGCCTCGTTGGCGCCGAAGCCGCGATCGAAAAAGGCGAACCCTCTGTGCAAACAGAGGGGGAGCCGAGCGACGCGCTCGCCGCAATCGAGGACGCCGCTTTCCAGCAGGCGGCGGAAGAGCTCGCGGCCGAACTCGCGGGGTGTGAGAACTGCGCGCGAAAGGCCTTGCGAAGGCCGGGCGCCAGCAAGGCACCTCGGACAGGTGACCACGAACCGGATGCCGGAAGTGCGTCCTCGTCCGCGGAGGCGCCTCCGAAGAAGACTGGACGGAAGTCCAAGAATCCCAAGAGGCGCATCCCGACAAAGAAGGAGGGGGACGCACCGGCATCCGAGGGGGAAGCCGGCAGCGTGGGAACGGAGGGAGGGATTTTCCCACCCTCCGCTACCGAGCAACTGGAGACCCCCATGGAGGAGGGGGATAAGGTGAGTGATTGCCGCCCTTTCCCATTGGTGGAACCTGTCCAGGAGATAGCCATGGAGGAGGGGGAGCAGACAGCTGACAACCGCTCCCCCCTGCCGTCCAACGCAGCCGACGAATCGGCCCCCATGGAAGAGCGGGAGCAGGTGCGTGAAACCCGCCCCCTTCAACCGTTGCGGTCCGCCGAGGAATCGGCCCCCATGGAGGAGAGAGAACCGGTGCGCGGTGATCCCGTTTTTCCATCCGTCACGCCCGAGCAGGTGGCGGGAGCCATATTGCCACTTTCCCAAGAGTAACACCTGGGCTCGCCTGTCGCCGTCGATTACGCGTGGCCTGCTCGAACGTGAACGGGCTGCGCGACGACGGCAACAGAGAGGACACGGCCGCCACCCTGCGTGACTTCGACCTGGCACTCCTGCAGGACATCCACGTGATCACCGCAGAGAACGCCCAGGAGATCGAAAGGATCGCAGGGGGACGGTTGATGTGGCAATGCGGCACCCGATACACCTGCGGCGTCGCGTTTTTTCTGAAGCCGGCAGTCGACGCAGCCGTGAAGAGCGTGCGCTTCGACGAAGCCGGTCGTGTCGGCCAGCTGATTCTCAAATGGTCCGACACGATCGACCTCGTCGTAACAAATGTGTACGCTCCGAGCGGTCCTACCAGGTACCAAGATCGTAAGGCGTTCCTGGAAACCCTGAAGCGCGACTGGCTGGCGGAAGCGAACGTGCGCGTGGCTCACCTGATAGCGGGAGACTTTAATCTCCGCCTGCTATCAGGTGAGCCACACGCACAGGAGCGGACGGCTAACGAGTTGTGCGCCGCCATGCGCACGCGCAACTTGTTAGGGGATCTTTCGGAAATGGTCAGCAGCATCGACCACGTCTTCCTGGATGTCGACCTGTGTTCACGGGTAGGCAAACGGGGGAAAGTTGCGTCGGAGCTGTCTGACCATTTCCGGTTGATATTCGAGGTGTGCCCGCGCGACAAGGGCCCCCCATCCAGGGCGTGGCGTCTGCCTGGGGAATGGACGCGACTCTTAGGTGCGAAGGAACACCTTCGGGAATTCCTGAGAGGCGTCACCATCCGCAATCTCAATGATTGGGACCTTTTTAAGGCCTCGGTCCGCGAGTTTTGCGAGGAGTTCCCCTTGCACCTCCTGCCCCAGGGATTTGGTAAGGGCATCCGTAACGAACGAGCGTACTTGTATGCCCGTCGTTACTCGAGGACCCCCAATGTCCGTCGCCTGGCAGAGTACCGAGCCGGGGCCGAACGTCAAGCCTGGCAATCCGGATCGGCCAGCTTGCTGGACGACCAGGGCCGTAAGCACTCGGCTCCGGCTAGAATACGGCACCTCGTGCGGCGTTTATATTCCTCCCTTCACGCCAGGGCGCCCCCGGACCAAGATGCCTCTTGGCGCTTGCTTCCGAACGGTGCCCCGGCAATAGGGGAGGAGGAGAAGGAAAGCCTCGACGAGCCTTTTACCACCGGCGAAATTCTCGCCGGTATCAAAAGGCTCAAGAGGCGGAAAGCGCCAGGGGAGTACGGCCTGCCTGCGGAGTTATTTTAATGCTTCGCGGCAGAGTTGGCACCCCTGGTGCTTGAGTTGACAAGGCTGATCCGAGATGAAGGCGATGTACCCGCCTCGTTTCGGTCAGCCAGAGTGAGGCTCCTTCCGAAAGGAGGAGACCTCAGGAAACTCAGCAGCTGGCGTCCGATCACAATTGTGAACACGTACGCCAAGCTGATCGCCGGACTGTGGGCTTCGCGTCTGGGTCAGGTGGCCAATTCCATAATTAGCCCGGAGCAGAATTACGCTGTTCCCGGGCAAAGTATGGAGGCCAGCCTCTTGTTCGCGAGCACATGGTTTCATGTGCAGAGTAGTAAAGAAAAGGAAGAGAGAAGGATTGGCAGCCCCGCTTTGGGGGCGTCAGCCGGGCAGGGACAGGACTCCCAGGTGGGGAAGGGAGCCCTAGCGATCGCAGCCGATCTGCATAAAGCGTTTGACTGCGTGGACAAGGATCTCCTGCTGGAGCTCCTGGGACGCATGGGCTTCCCTCCCTCCCTACTGACCCAGCTGCGCTCTTGCTGGCGCAGCGCGCTGATTAATATCTCTTTCAGAGGTCAAATGGCGTACGGCGTGCCGGTACGGCGGAACATACGGCAGGGCGACAGCCTCAGTCCCCTGCTCTTTAGCACCTACTTTGAGTTGGTGCTGAGAGCGTACAGGGTGACTTTGGCCCCCTTGCCGAGCTCGTGTCCCGGCACGCCCGCCGTTGCAGCGCACGCCGACGATCTTTTGCTTCTGTTGCCGATGTCCACCCCGGCGAAGGCGGTCGGGGATTTCTTCGATCTGCTTAGCCGCGGGACCGGACTGCAGGTCAACAGGGCGAAGTCGACGGTGGTTCCAGTCGGTGCGGCGTGGGCTGGGCAGATGGACTAAGTCCGCTTGGAGATCCCCACGGCGAGGTGCTGGAAGTACCTTGGTGTGCCGTTGAAGGACTACCCTCCTGCGGAAGCGTGGTCCGGCTGCCTCCAAAAAGTGGAAACGGCGATCGGCCCGTTCCTGGAAGACAAGTTTCTCCTTCCGGAACGGGCCTAGATATGGAACGCGTTCGCGGCTCCTATCCCCTGCCCCCTGCTTTTTGTTTGCCCCGTCCCCAGAGTGTTGAAAATACGGACGAAGGACCACCTGAGAATTGCTCTTTGGGGAAGAGGGAGGCCCCGAGTCCCGTTGAAGGACTTGTGTGCTCCACGTCGGGATGGCGGTCTGGGCCTCTTGACGATGGAGCGTTTAGAGATTCAGCTGCGGTGGCGAACCTTCGCCATCGCAGCGAAGTTATGGAGCACTTCTTGGTGCGTTCCAGCCCGACTCCTTGCCAGCCGTGTATCCTGGACGGAGGGTCTCGCGTCCTATCTTCTCTGCCGTGGCAAGAAGATCAAGAGATGCGGACTTCTCCTGGGACGCATGGCAACTCTGGCTAAGGAAAACGGCTGGATAGTATGAAGCCCCGCCAACTCCTCCGCATGTCTGGAGGAGACAGCTGGCACGTGGGCGAAGATAAAGCAGCAGAACGGAGAGATGTGGAACTGCGTGCGACGCGGCGCCTATTCCCTCTGCACTCTGCGGAAGATACTCCAGTGTCCCGCGAGAAGCACGTGGGCAGAGACAACCCCCCTAGCTACGGCAATGCCCTTCCTGAGGAGGGCGCTCTCGAGTAGCCGCAAGCCTAGGTGGCAAGTCTCCTGTCGCATCGCAGGCTAGGAGAAGTTGATCAGCGGCTGGTCCACGGGTAAACTGGCGGACGCCAGTACCCCTAGTGTCCAGCCGAGAGGACTGCAGAGATGGGGCGAGCTACTCGGCATCCAGCCGGATGACCTGAAGTGGCCCTCGGTATTAATTGGATCTAGGATCCTCCCCCTGAAGTGGCAGGAGTCGGCGCTTCTGTTGTTGCATTGGGGTCTACCCTGCAACGCACGCCGTTACCACTGGACCAGGGATCGAGTAGATCCTACCTGCATCAGGTGTGGGGAACGGGAAACTCTCCCCCACCTCCTTGTTGATTGTGCTGCACTCCGACCCCTGTGGGAACGTCTTCGTGCCTCCCTACGGATCCAGGAGGGCAGCCAGCCCAGAGACGTTTTTCGGTTTCTGTTCCTGCATGATGCATTGCGTCCAGGCGCTTTTCTGGCTGCACTTTGCTGCGTACGCGGGATTGTGACGTGCTGGAGCAACGTCGGAAGACCGAGTCACGACAGGGATGCCGTCGTACTTGCAGTCTGCTACCTGCGGTTGGTGACCAGATGGCCCCACGTGGGAATTATACGGACGGACCTCGAGGGCATCCTGCGAAGGATGGACCCTTTTCCCAGTGGTCAGTGATCCTTCCCCAACCCTCCCAAATCTTTTTGTTTTTATGTTTTATTTTTCTTTTTGTTTTTCCCCCCACCCCTTTCCGCTGCCGAGGAGAGTCGCGCCGGTCTGCGTACCGGCGACCCGGCAGGTCCAGTTGAGTTGGCCGTAGTGGGGCCTCGTACCACGAATCAAAGAGAATTTTTAATAAACGCCCCGGCGTGACCGGGTGGCAACAATCAACTTGGCATCCGCATTCACTATTGTGATGGGACGCCAGTTGTTCATGCTCCTCAGATCTCCTCCCTTAGGGAGAAGCTGCACCTTTGCCGAACGAAACGAGGCGGGAACGTCACCTGTCTCGCGTATCAGCAAGGTGAGTTGATGTACCAGGGGGGTTAGCTCAGCCGCGAAAGTTTGATAAAACTCCGCGGACAGGCCGTCCTCCCCTGTAGCCTTTCGCCTCTTGAGCTTTCCGATGGCCGAGATGATCTCGCCCATCGTGAAGGACTCGTCGAGGGACTTTTTCTCTTCTTCCCCGATCGCAAGAGCGCCTTCCGGAAGCAGGATCCGTGAGAAATCCCGCTCGGGAGGCGTTCTTGCGTACAGGGAGGAGTAAAAACGCCGCAGCAGACCGCGGATCTGAGCGGTTGCCGAATGCTCCTGGCCCTGATCTTCCAGCAAGCTGGCCGATCCTGACTGCCAGGCTTGCCTCTCGGCTCCCGCTTTGTAATCCGTTATCCTGCGGATGTCGGGGGTCCTGGCGGAACGGCGAGCCTGCAGATAGGCTCGTTCGTTACGTACCCCGTTTCGAAATCCCGCAGGTAGTCGGTGCAGAGGGAACTGGTCGCAGAACTCCTGGACCGAACGTTTACAGCGGTCTCAATCCTGAAGTGTCTGCATCCTAAAGCTCCGTATAAACGTGCGGAGATGTTCCGTCGCGTCCGGGAGCTTCTTTCAGTCCCTTGGCAAAGGCCACGCTGACGAGGGGGGGCCCCTCTCGCGCGGATGGATTTCAAACACGATTGGTCGATGGTCGGACAACTCGCACGGCAACTTGCAGCGCCTGCCCACACGAGTGCACAGGTGTTCGTCAAGGAACACGTGATCGATGTTGTCCTCCATCCCTGGTACACTGGCCAACAAATTACAAGTGTGCACCGCCGCGCACACCTCGTTGACCAGGTCACGCTCGTGATTCGTCCCATGCGGTTTCAGACGAACGTTAAAATCGACTGCCACCAGATGGGCATTCCGCACGCCTGCCTCGGTCAACCAGTCGCGATGGAGGGCAAGGAAAAATTCTTTCGTGGCCCTCCTGTTCGTCAGGTCCGCTCCGCTCGGGGCGTAAACGTTCGTAACGATCAGGTCGATGGAGACGGACCAGCTGAGAGTCAGCTAGCCGACACGACCGTGATCGTCGAATCGAACTCCACGGGCGGCGGCCTTGATGGCGGGCCGAAGCAGGTAGGAGACACCACAACTTCTCGATGTTCCACACCGATACCACAGCCGCCCTCCGTAGATGCGTTCGATCGACTGCGCTTGTTCTGCAGAGATCACATGGATCTCCTGCAGCAGCACAAGGTCGAACGATCCTAGAATGGCGGCCATGTCTCGTCTCCTGCCGGCGTCTGTCATGCCGTTCACGTTACAAACGGCGATGCGCAGACGACAGCGGGAGGAGATTCCCGGCATTACTGCCGGGAAGATGACGGTGAGAGGGAACCCGCCTCTTCCGACGCGGGTGAGATGACCATTAAGGTTTCAGCCTCCTCAGGCACCTTGGGTACCTTTCCTGCTTCAGGCCCCTCCATCTCCTCCGTGTCTGTGGGTGGTGGTCTCTTCGGTGACGATTCCCGGGATTCTCCCACGCTCATGGCATCCTCGCAGTCGGAAGTGATCTCCACGCCTTCGACCTGGAGAGGGACTTTCCGGGGTTTGCTGGACTTCCTTGCAGCCTTCCGGCGGGGTGCCGCGGAGATGGAAACTTGGTTTCCGGCCTGCGCTTCGGGGTCGGAAGTTACCGACTCCTCGGTGGAGGCCGGACGCCTCACTGCTTTTTTGCCAGCCTTGAAGGGTTCTGGCGGCAACGATGCAGCCAGCTCCTCCGCCGCACGCTCGAAGGCGGCGTCATCGATCACGATCACGATGACGGACGCTTCCGCCGGTTCGTTCCCCACGCTGTTTACATTTTCAACAGTGGGTTGCTCGTCGGTAGCAGCGATTTCTACCTTGCGGCGTTCGGCGGGGACGCGTTCCACGACGATGCTGCATTCTTTTAAATTCTCGCTAACCTGCTGTTTTTTATTTTTGTAGGCGAGCTTTTTTTCAATTCGTCGTTCTTTCTTCGACTTTTTTTTCTTTTTCGCTGTGACTTCTTGCCATTCCCACACCTGATCGCTTTTGTCGATCTTTTCGGCATTGGTTGCCGGGGTGTCGGCTGAGGCCTGGACCACGGGAGTGGGTGGCACAGCTTGAGCGGCAGCCTTTGCCGCCAGTTTTTTCTGTAACAGCCGCGCGCGTTTTTTTAGGTTCCTCGCGGAAACCACGCGCACAGCGGATTGTGGACACACTTCCTTCGTGTGGCCCATTCTCACGCATACCAGGCACTGTACGTTGGGGCACCTCCTTTTGAGGTGTACCGACGTGTTACAGAAGCCACAGTATTTTGGCTTCCTTACGTACCAGAGGTCGACGCTTTCTCCGCCGACCACCAGTTTGTGGGGAAGGGTAGAGCCCTCGCGAACAATTACACAAGCAGCCGTGAGGCCGCACTCAACTGTGGTATAGTCCTCGAAAGGACGAGGCTTGGTCCATACTGCATGGACCGTGCCTTCTTTGCCCAACGCGGCGCGTAACTGTTTATTCCGCATCCGCGCGGTAACTCTTAAAAGGTGGACCACCATAATGTGGTCCGCCGTAACGGGAAGGAGCCTGCGTGTCTCCATTACCACGGGGGTTTTATGCAGACGTTGGGCCAGATCTGCATGTTGGCAGATCACCTCTACGTACTGCCCCCCGCTACGAATGGTCATAGCGCAGAGCTCCTTCTCTTTAACATCGAAAGCGCGCATCCCCTTCGAAGAGGCGCGCGCACTCTCAGAAGAATACAAATTTCCTACCTTGTAGAATAGTGATGGGTGATACCCCTCTTCCACATTGGAAGATTATTCCGCCGCGGCTGCAGGCGATGGCGCCGACACGACGGCGCTATACGCCCGCGCTGCAGCAAGGACCGGTTTTGTGGGGGCGAACGCCCCCACCTATTTCGCCTCTGAAGGCGACGTTGCCGCCGCCTCCTGGCACTCCACCTTCTCTACAGGCTACGTTGCCGCCGCCACCTGGCACTCCATTTCTTCAGGAGGCGACGTTGCCACCGCCTCCTGACACGCACTGGTGGTCGTGTCAGGCATTGCTGCCTGATCGACCACCATCACACACGAAGCCTACACCTAGGGACGGTTCCCGGCACGAGGAGCACCGAGGAAACACGTCCGCTCTAGCCGACGTAAAGCTTTCGACTGCGTCGACCAGGAGCTACTTCTGGAGCTACTGGAACGCTTGGGATTTCCGGCCGTCTTCCTGGCCTACCTGCGCTCCTGCTTGCGCTTCGCGCTTATCAATATGAATTTCAGCGGCCGGCACGTGTTCGGCGTGCCGGTTCGTCGTGGCATCCAGTAGGGTGACAGCCTAAGCCCCCTGCTCTTCAGCATTTACTTTGAGTTGGTGCTGAGAGCATACGGGGAGACTTTGGCAACCCTGCCTAGCTCGTGCCCCGGCACGCCTGCCGTGTCGGCCTATGCCGACGATCTTCTGCTCCTGCTTTCCGGGTCCACCCCGGCATCCGCGTTCTAGGATTTCTTTGACGTGCTATACCGTGGGACAGGTTTCCAGCTAAACAGGTCGAAGTCGTCGTTGCTTCTCACCGACTCTACGAGGGCCGGACGGTCGGACTGGATCCGCTTGGGGATCCCCACGGGCAGGTACATCAAGTACCTTGGCGTTTTGTTGAGGGACTTCTGCTCTGCAGAAGCCTGGTCCGACCGTCTACAAAAAGTGGAGCTGGCAATCGGCCCGTACCGGGACGGCAAGTTTCACTTGAAGGAACGGGCCACGGTATGGAACGCTTTCGCGGCCCCCCTCCTTCTCCCCCTACTTTTTGTGTGTCCTATCCCGTACCAAATCAGGACACGGACTAGGGGCCTTATACGGAAAGCCCTCTGGTGCAACCGGAAGCCCCGCGTCCGGCTCAAAGACTTGTGCGCTCCAGGCAGCGACGGTGGACTTGGTCTCCTGACGTTGGAGCGCATGGAGCGACAGCTCCAATTCAGAAAACTTGCCCTTGTGGCAAAGTTTTGGACAGCACCCTGGTGTGCAACGGCAAGACTCCTTGCTCACAGGGCAACCGGCGGCTTTGGATTGACTTCAATCCTGGTAGCCAACGAACGCAGCCTGAACCATTGTGGTTATCAGCTGCGGGATTTGGTTGCCCTTCTGAGAGACAACTCTTGGATCTCCTGCATCCCAGCAGACTGGACTACCTGGATTCAGGACTCCGTTTCCGCATGGGCGAAGATCAATGGCACCAGCCATGAGGACCTCTCCTGTCTCCGCAGAGGGAGGCACGCTGGTCAACCACTGCAGGAGATCGCCCGCAGCCCACGGAAGCTTCTGTGGGCCTCCTTCTCCCCTCTTGCCCCGGTGCTGCCCTCCATCAGGGAAGTTCGGGACAGCCAGCAGGAGGCATCGTGGGGAGTGTACTGCCTCATCGGAGGCAGGAAGAAATCACTGAAGGCGTGGACGCCGAGGGAACTAGCGGACGCTAGTACCCCGAGTGTCCCGCCGAACGGACTTTTAGGCTGAGGCGCGCTGCTCGAACTATCTCCAGAGGAGGTAAAGTGGCCCCCAGCGTCATGGGACAACGGCACCCTTCCTCTGCAGTGGCAGGAGACGGGGTTGCTTCTGCTCCACTGGGCACTTTTAAGCAGAGCACGCCTGTCTCGCTGGACAACAAGAAATGTGGATGCTAGTTGTGCACAGTGCGGGGAAAGGGAGACCTTCCCTCACTTGATTCTGGAGTGTGTTGCCCTCCGCGAAATGTGGGAAAGACTCTCGTCGATCCTCAACATTTCGGAGGGTGACCCAAAAATTTTATTCAGACGCATTCTGACGCGAGAGGGCTTGTCAGCCTCCGGGAGCGTAGCAGTACTCTGCTGCATACGCGGTATCCTGGAGAAGTGCACCGCGTCTAGGAGAGGAAGGACCAGCCGGAATGCCATCCACTGGGCAGCGATCTCCTTGGAGAAAGCGTGCCGTTGGCGCCGACTTCAAAAACATTTGCCAGCACTTGTTCGCATCCGAAACCGGATGCTAAGGCCTGCTCACGGCGCACCGTGATCTACTCCCTCCCTTCCCCTCCCCAAAAAAACATTGCCCTCCAGGCGTTTTTCTTTTTTTTGTTTTTGTTTCCTTTCATTTTTCCCTTCCCGGTGCCAGTGAAGGAACTTATCGGCCTCCGAGTCGATAGGGACAAGTGCTACTGAACTTCTGAACTGAACGTCTGACGTCGTAAAAAGGAAAATTTTAACAACATAAACTTTATTACAAAATTTTGTAATGTTAAAATTTTAGTATTTAAAGCCCCGGCTTACCCGGATGAAAAACCTGCGACAGGAGACGTGAGGCCCACGTCTCCCCAACCTATGGAGGTGGGGTCATGCCCCACCAGAAAATCAGCCCCCGCCACCCCGGCGAGGGCGTGAAACAAGGTGGCAGCGGCGGCTCCGCCGGACGTGGCCGCCGAAGTACAGGCATACATAAAGGAAAGCTACAACCCTGCCCTCCTTTACAAGGTAGGAAATCTTTATTCTCCGCTTACCACGCGGAAATTTGGAAACGCCATCCGTGGGATAGGAATCTCTGACGAGGAGATAATTTGCTTCTCGATTCGGAGCGGCAAGCAGTTCGCGGAGCTGATCTGCAAAGATGCAGCGCTCACACACAAACTGCTCTGAACGCCCGTTCCGTTCGAAGGGCGGAATCTCCTCCCACACACGGTGGATCACTCTTTGGTGATCCACCTCACTGGAACAACGGTGCGGATGACCGAGGAAGCCATAGGCACTGAAATCAACAAGTTCGCGGAGATCTACGCGATGTGGTCGAAGCCCAACGCCTTTACTTATCGAGGCGCATTCAGTGGGCGAGTAGCCGCACGCGTAACTCTCCGCGAAAACAAAGAACTTCCCCACAAGCTGGAGGTCAACGACGAGCTCGTCGACCTCTGGTACGTGGGGAAGGAAAAATACTGTGGGCTGTGCAACACATTCGGGCATCTTAAAAAGAGATGCCCGGATGCCACATGCCCAACCTGCGGCGCGAAGGGCCACACTAGTGCTGTGTGCCCGAAAAATACCGCGACAACGGCTTCAGCCCCTTTAACAAATGGGGGGAAGAGGGCAGAAAACAAAAAAACGAGCGACCAGCAGCTGACCTCAGAAGAAGTCGTGCAGAAGGAGCAGGAGCCTCAAGAGAAGACTTCTGAGCCAACTGCCGACGAGGAAAACTGGAAAGTCGTTTCAAACAAAAAAGGAAAAGAAACACACAAAAAAACAAAAACTCCAAGAAAAAATCATAATAATACAAATCAGAACGCGAGGGTTCCCAAAAAACCCGCGGTCGGCAAACCAAAAATTTTGCCGCGCGAGTCCATAAAGGAATGCCGCGTTACAAGCGAGCGCGTTCCGTCGATCGAGCGTCGATCGGCGAACGCGACTACCGCAACCGTCGCGAACGCCGCGGAACCGCCGTAGGAATCCTGCGACAAACACGCGAGCAGCAGCGACGAGAAAAACTTCGCGAAGGCGGCAGAGGAACTAGCGGCCACCTTAATGCAGCCGCCTAAGCCTGCAAAGAAGGCCGTCAGACGTCCGGCGGAAGTTAAGGGCCCGGAAACTTCCGGGTCCGAGGCGGAATTCGGAAACCCTCCCACCGTCGCCCTTCCGAAGAGTAATGCGGGCCGGAAGTCGCGCAACCCTATGCGCGTCTCTCCCCCTCAGGCTGAGGAGGAGGAGATGCGCTCGGATAGCGAGGAGGCGATGTACACGAGGTCGCGGGATCCGTCTATCGACAGCATCCCGTCGGTCCTTCCTATCGACCTCATTCCGGATGCAGACGTTCCGGTCGTTGCCGAAACGCCACCACCGCAGATGGACAACGATCATCCGCTTCCCGAACAGGAGGCGGCAATACGCACGCCACCACCATCATTAGTATGATGCGTGGAATCGCCTCTTGCCGGCAGCTGCGTAAAGTCTGTTGGAATGTCAACGGGCTGCGTAGCGAAAGCAAGAGGCGTAGCGTGGCCGACACCCTGCGACCTTTCGACCTGGCACTTCTCCAAGAGGTGCATGCCCTCAGAGCAGAGGACGTCCAGGAAATCGAGAGGCTCACAGGGAGGAGGCTACTTTGGCGTGGTGGAGGAGACCACTCCCGTGGAGTGGCCTTCCTGCTGAAGCCGGCCGTCGCCAATGCGGTGCGCAGAGCACAGTTCGACGAGGAAGGTCGAGTAGGACAACTTGTACTCAAGTGGTCCGAATCGATCGACCTCGTAGTTACGAACGTGTACGCGCCCTGCACCACCCACAGGCGCGCAGAAGGCACTGCGTTCTTGGAAGCCCTGCGGCGAGACTGGCTGGCCGAAGCAGGCGTGCGGCGAGCGCATCTGATAGCGGGAGACTTCAAAGTCCGCCTGCTGTCGGAAGCACCCGACATAAGAGCACAATTGGTCAACCAGTTGTGTACGGCTATGCACACACGCAACTTGTTAATCGATGAAGCCGGGGTGAGAAGCAGAATCGACCACGTCTTCCTCGATAACCACTTGTGTACGCGGGTGGGGACTCGAGAAGCAATTGCGTCGAAGCTGTCCGATGACCCTCGGCTAGTAATCAACATCCATCCGCGCGACAGAGGTCCACCCTCCGAAGCGTGGCGCCTGTTCGGGGACTGGTTGCGACTCGCAGGAGCACGCGAACACCTGCGCGCATTCCTGAGTAGTTGTAAATTGCAGACTCTCGCTGACTGGGACAAAATAAAACGCTCAGTCCGAGTGTTCTGTGACCAGTTTCCCCTCCATCAACTTCCTCCAGGATCTCGCTGTGTCCTTGCAGCGTTCCCTTAAATCCGCGAAAAAGGCCTTAGAACGTCCGAAATCGATCAAGAAGTCGAAGATTCCGAACTCTGACGCAGAACCGGAAAACAGCCTGCGACATCGCGGCCTCTCGCTCGAAGGCCCTTCGCACGAAAAAGGATAACCCCAAAATTATCTCGTCCGCCAAAAAGGGAGAGATAATCGAGAGAAGCAAGCGTGCGAAGAAAGTGAAGAACTCAGGGGACTCTCCTAGAGAGGTAACCTCATGCTGCGACCCCGGAGGGAGGGAAAGGGTAGAGTCTGTGCCCCAGGTGCTTCAAGAGCTGGAGATAGCCGCGGTTTCCTTCCTCGTCCCTCCCACCTGTCCCTTGACAAGTGCTGCAACGACACGTTCCCAGCATTAATGCCGGGAATCGCCTCTTGCCGCCGTTTGCAAATTGCCTGTTGGAACGTCAGTGGGCTAAGCGACGACGGCAAGAGACGAGACGTGGCCTCCACCCTGGCATCGTTCGACCTGGTGCTGCTGCGAGAGATCCACCTGATCTCCGCAGACCAAGCAGCGGGGATCGAGCGTATCTCGGGTGGACGGCAGCTGTGGCGTTGCAGCACCGTTAAATCTTGAGGTGTCGCGTTCCTGCTTCGTCCAGCTGTCGAGGCTGCGGCAAACGGCGTACGGTTCGATAGTGCCGGTCGCGTTGGGCATTTGACCATCAGGCTGTCCGACTCCATCGATCTGGTCATTACGAACCTGTACGCACCAAGCGGTAGCGTCGCGCTAAGGACAAAGGCAAGGAAAGATTTTTTCTTTATTCTGAGACGCGAATATCTGGACAAAGCCGGAGGGCGCAAAGCGAACCAAATCGCAGGTGACTTTAAACTTCGCCTGCTGTCAGGTGCGTCCGACACACCTAGGGACCACGTGAACAAGCTGTGCGCAGAGATGCACACGAGCAGCTTGTTCGCGGGAGATAGGGAAATGGCCGACAGCATAGATCACGTGTTTCTTGAACAGCACCTACGCTCACCCGTGGGGAGGCGCGGCAAGTTACCGTCGGAACTGTCGGACCATGACCGGATCGTACTCGAGGTGCGCCTACGCGATAGGGGTCATCCGTCATCTGCGTGGCGCTTACCGAAGGACTGGATAAAACTCTTGAAAGCCGCGGAGCATCTTCGCCGATTCATACGAGGTTTCAGCTTGCAAATGCCTCAGGACTGGGACCGCTTCAAGCGCTGGGTCCGGTGGTTTTGCGACGAGTTTCCTATGAACCTTCTGTCTGCCTGGTTTAGTGTTGCAAACTGTGTACGCTTGGGGCATTTATTCAGAAAAAACTCTCTATAATTCGTAGTATAAGTCCCACTGTGTCCTTAGTCACGCGACCTGTCGGGACACCGGGAAGTATCCCGGCGTGGCACTCCTCGACAGCGGAAAAAGATGGAGAAAAAAACAAAAAGCAAAATTAAAGAGATAAATAAGCAAAAAAAAAAATTTGGAGGGCAGGAAGGTGATGATCGGACGCTGTAAGGAGGGCTCATCCGTCAAAGGGAGCCCTTGAGGTCTGTCCGCATACTTCTTAGATGGGGCCATCAAGCAGCTCTCCGCAAGAAGCGTACTGCGTGCTGGACGACTTCCCTCTGGTTCCAATCTACATCTTCGCTGCTGGCATCGCTCCAAGGCGCCACAATGCCTCGAACGCAGCACAGGACCGCGACGGCGGCTGCTGGCTGCAGGGCGTCCCGCACGAAGAGCAGGCGGAAAACGTCTCTCGATGAACTGCCCGTAGGGTGCCCGAGGGTCGTCCTCAACCTTGCCCAGAGGGGTCGGAGGGCATGACAATCCAGTATAAGGTAGAAAAGCGACTCCCGCTTCCCGAACTTGGCACACTCAGGCCTTACACTTCCCCGCGTCCAGTGGAAGCGGTGCGCGTTGCAGGGTAGACCCCAGTGCAACAGCAGGAGCCCCGTCTCTTGCCACTTTAGAGGGAGAAGCCTGGATCCGATGAGTACTGAGCACGCGGGAGGGCTCTAGGGGTCGTGGCGTCTGCCAGTTCTCCCATGGTCCAACCGCTTATCCTTTTTTCCTTTCCTGCAATTCGGCAGGAGACATGCCACTTTGGCATCCAGGCTCTGGTTGAAGCCCTCCGTAGGAAGAGCAGCGTCAAAGCTCAAGGGATGGTCTCCGCTTACGTGCTTCTGCCGGGACACTCTAGGGTGCTCCGTAGGGTGCAGCCGGCGTTGGGGCCGAATCACAAGCGGTTCCAATTTTCGGTTCGTGGGTTGTTCAGCTTGGCCTATGTCGCAACGGATTCCTCCAGCTAAGCGTAGGAGTTGGCGTGGCTGCATATCGTTTAGCCGTTTTCCCTCACCCGGTTTTGGATGCGTCCATGGAGAAGGCCGCATCTCCTGACTTTTCGGCCGAGATACAGAAGGA
Source organism: Raillietiella orientalis (assembly GCA_036172245.1). Lineage (NCBI taxonomy): Eukaryota > Metazoa > Arthropoda > Ichthyostraca > Raillietiellida > Raillietiellidae > Raillietiella > Raillietiella orientalis. Next base: position 59,442 of record JAYWIR010000144.1, read on the forward strand.
AAGACACGAGTCCATGCGTTCTGGATACACGGTTGTCGAGGATGCGGCCCGGAGCGCACCAGAGGGTGTTTCATGTCTTTGCTACGATAGCGAGGGTGCGCCATCGCAGCTGTATGTCCAGGCGCTCCAACGTCAGGGGGCCAAGATCTTCGTCACGACGCATAGTGCACATGTCCTTAACAAACTCACGAGGCCTCCCGCTGCCCCAGATGGCGATGCGGAGAAGGCCTTTTGTCCTCTTCTCCAAGTCACGGGGGACAAGGCACACAAAGAGCAGGAAGCGAAGGAAGAAAGCAGCGAACCCGCTTCACACGGCAGTCCGTTAAGGCAGAAGAAACTTGCCTTCCAGGAACGGGCCGATTGACAACTCTACCTTTTGGAGACGACCTGACCAGGATTCTGCGAGTCAAAAGTCCCCCAACGGGACACTCGGGTACTTCAGGTACTTGACCGTGGGGATTCCTAAGCGAATCCAGTTAGGCCGTCCAGCCCACGTCGCACCCACCGATACCACCGACGACTTCGCCTTCTTTACCTGCAGTCCATTCTCACGGCTCAGCAGGTCAAAGAAATCCTCGACTGCGACTGCCGGGGCGGACATGAGCGGCCCGCTTTCTAAGGATGACGACGCGAAGGCCCCATCTGACATCCACCATACAGCAACAGCTTGCCGTCATACTCCACAGGATCACGGACAGTGATCCCAGCAGACAGTGTTCCCTTCCCGTAACTTCCCCAGTTTTCTTTATTTCTTTGTTTACTTTTGTTTCGTTTCCCCTCCCCTCGGCTTCCGAGGTCGACCGTTCCGGTCTGCGCACTGGAAGCCTGGCAGGCTCAATGTTTCTAAGTCGTGGCTGCACTACTGATCCAGTCACAGGTTGTATGGGTTTATTTTAGAAAATCAACGTTTCGGCGAACCGGGTTTCAATTCAATTTCTGGAGCGTGACGCCTCCCAGGAATTCGCGAAGGTGTTCCGTCGCACCTGAGAGTCGCTTCCAGTTACCCGGCAGACGCCATTCCCAGGATGGCGGTCCCTTGTCGCGAAGCCGCATCTCGAAATTCAACCGGGAATGGTCCAACAACGTTGACGCAACTTTCCCTTGTTTGCCGACCCGCAAACAAAGGTCTGTGTCGAGGAAGACGTGGTCGCTGCTGCGGACCATTCCCTTCTCACCCGCGAACAAGTTGCGCGCACGCATGGCGGCGCACAACTCGTTCAACGCGTTCACTTGTGTTTCCGGCTCACCTGTTAGCAGGCGAAGATTGAAATCTCCCGCTATCAGGTGAGCCTTTCGCACGGTCCTTTCCGCCAGATAGTCGCGTTTCAGGGTTTGCAGCAACCTGTTTCCTCAGCTGTTGCCCTGCTTGCCGTTGGGGGCATACACGTTTGTGACGATCAGATCGATCGAGTCGTACCACCTGAGAATCGGCTGGTCGACTCGACCGTCGTCATCAAAGAGTACGCCCTTCACATCAGTGTCGATGGCTGGCTTGACGAAGAACGCGATCCCGCAGGTACTGCGGGCGCGGCATTGCCAGTGCAACCGACGATGGACTGCAGCGTTATGGTCCATGTCACTGGTATTATTAGCTTTATGACGCTGTCTGCGTTCAATGGCGAGCTAAAGAAATAAGATGTGCACGCGTTCTGGCCGAAACGCAGGATTTTCTATGGATATGACAGCCTATTTGGGGTACAGACAGCAGCGCGTGTTACAGTGCATGAGGGTGGTGCGCTGCTTCACAAACTCGAGGTCTGCTAAGAATCGGTAGGCCTCTAACACGTAAAGAAACCCCTTTTTTTTAACTCTTTCCATGCAATAGAGCACTTACGTAAAAGTTGCCCGCACATTGTGTGCCACTTAAGCGGAGAAAAGGGTCACATGCGCCGTGTGTGCCCTAAGCGCCCCACTCCAGTGCCGCCTGCTTCCTAAAAGACGCTGGCAACACGAGGAAAGTTGGTTTAAAGACCAAATACAGAATCTGGTCTACAGAAGCTGCAAGCCACCCTTCCTCCCACACAGGCGTCGGAAGAAAAAACTTCCGAAGACGCGATAGACGAGGTGGGTTGGCAGCTGGTTGACGCCAGAAAGGAAAAGCCTTAAAAAAAGGCATCAGTCGAAGAGGAAAAGGTCGCGACCGACGCGCGAAAAACGAAAAAGTCGCGTCCGAAAAAACTCTGTCAGTGCTCGGTTGCACTGGAGCGCGTAGACGTTCCGGTGGCACTGGAGCGCGTAGACGTTCCGGTGGCACTGGAGCGCGTAGACGTTCCGGTGGCAGCCACCCGGGACGACAAGCCTCTCCTCGCCGCTTCCGCTGTGCCGGAGATTTCGGACTGCGAATTCTCTGTTTACACAGAGAGTGAGACGCGCGACGCGCTTGCCGACGTTGAGGATGTGGACGCGTTCGCGAAGGCGGTGGAGGAGCTCGCGGCCACGCTGGCCGAGCGTGAGAATCCCTCGCGCAAGGCAGTGCGAAGGCTGGCTCCGCCCAAGAAGGCCCACGCAGGTGAGTTCGACCTGGGGTTCGGAAGCACATCTCCCTCGTTGGAAGCACCCCTCGGAATGCGGGACGTAAGTTCCAATAGCCGAAAAGGGGCCTCCCTCCACCAGCGAGGAGGAGAAGCAGGAAGTAGACGGCAGCCTAAGAATCCTGGAGGGGGAACTCCCACACTCGAAAGTCGTCGAGCAGGCCACCCCATGGACGGTGTTCAGCAGGCGCTGAGCCAGGCGTGCATCTCTACATGCAAGCTCCATTCGCCAACCGCCACTTAGCACTGAAAGACCTTCGAGGTCTTCTTTTACGTTCAACCGCGTTGCAGGATAGACCTCTATTCAACAACCTCTATGCAACAGCGCTCTCTCTTGCCACTTTAGGGGAAGAATCCTGGATCATGTGAATACCGCGGACCACTTCAGGTCATCCGTTCGGATACCGAGCAGTTCGCCCCATCTCTTTAGTTTTCTCGGCTGGACACACGGGGTCGTAGCGTGGAAGTTTTTCGTCGACTTCCCAGATTCGTTTTTCGGCTCCTCTTCCTACGGGACGCCCAGTAGCGAGCCGTATCTGTTGCAGCGTTTTCCTGTTTCCGCTGTATTTTTGCCGTCTGGAGATGATTTGACGAAGAAGGTGATGACTACGACAGGAAAGTGATTAAATATGCAGTTCGCTTCAAGTGGATGGCAACCCGACCGTTCAACTATAAACAAATATGATGAAGGACCTCGACGACATCCTGCAGTAAATGCACCCTGCACCAACCAGGTAGAGATCTCTTGCCGATCCTCCAAGGATTTTTTTTTTTAATTTTATTTTTTTTACTTTATTTTTGTTTTTATTTTTTCCCCTATCCACGTTTGCTGCAGTGAAGAGTCAAGCCGTTCTGCCCGTCAACATCCCGCCCGGTTCGCTGTTGTGTTAGCCGTTGTGGGGCCCTTGTTCCGAATCGGTTGTTCTGTTTATAATAAATGCCCCTCCGTGACTGGGAGGCAACATGGAAACGGAAGTTCCGCACCTACCCTTTTACCCTGTTCCGGACAAGGAATAGCATTCTGCAGGCATTCTGTGAGCTTTGCCGTTAATTGTGTGTCCTACCTGAGAGATCGGCGGCTTGCTGTTCGGAGAAGGCGTGTATCTTCAGCTGCAGGACCAGATGGAACTTCACGCAGTACGTGAGTCAACAACCGCCTATTATCATCAACCTGCAACCCGTTGACGTTTCAGCAGATCATGAGGACGTGACGAAAGGATACGAGCTTACTTATTACTGCTGCGGAAATGGCGGCGCTTCCCCCGCCTCGTCCGGCGAGGCATCAGGCTGGAGCGCGTCGTGTTGGGGAGCGCAACCGCACTCGTTCTCCTGCACGCCGCGCGCGGCGCTCTCTTTGGAGTCAAAGAATACTGTCCTGGACTTAGAGGATTATCGAAAACCGTTCGCGGCATCTGGCTTCCTCCTGGAAACTTTGGGTTTCCGCGCACTCCAAGGTTTCCAAAGGGCTTGGGGAACCTTTGTGCTGCCATCGGACTCCAACTCTGAGTCGAAATTTCGTGTGCACGATAAATGTTTTTTCTACCTGCTCTTTTGCTGGCATCTTGGACGTGCTCCAAAATTCAGCGAGGGTGCCACCGTCGACGATCCCCCTCTTAAGGTCTCGGCGTTGTCAACTTCCCTTTCGGGGCAGGCGGCACCGACCGCGCACTCAACCGCAGCGGAAACTTTTTCCTGCGAATTCCTTGACGTACGGGGATGCCTCCTCACCCCTCCTACTTTTCGGATGGGTAAATGGGAAGGATCTTTTGTTTTTCTCTGTTTCTTCTCCGCTTCCCCCTACAAGAATCCAGACGGCTTCTTCGTCTTTCAGGTTGCCTCGGCTCGATACGAGGGCCTTTCGAATTATTCCCGTTGGGCTATGAAAGCCAGTTGCTTTCTCGCTACCTTTGCCTTTTGCACGTTCTTATCGCAAGGTACGGACAAATTCGCAGGATTCTTGAGAGTCGAGCGAGGCTTAGGAGTCTTTCCCGACTAACGACTCGCTAAGGACGGACTGTCTTCACATTTTGCACTTAAAGGATGTTATATGTGAGGTAGGCAAAAGAAGGATATGTGTAAATTGCGTATGTTAAGACTGGAAATGCAGAATTCTATGATAAAACTGTTGAATGTAAGGAATCGTTTGTGCACATAAGTTCATGCAAGCGGGATTCGGAATTCATTTGAAGATTGAATGGGTGTATCTTTTAATATTGCTAATAAAGATGGTCTGAATATCAGTGCAGATTAAGTGCAGAAAAAAGAGTTGAAGGATCAAATGCAAAGAAGCTTGAAATTATTATGATCATGTTAATTGTAAATAATCGGTGGTTGTGGTGGCGGATGATGATAATTAATGTCATAGTAAACAAAACCCTATAAGAGAAATGGATAATGGCGATAGAATAATTGTTAGTAAACAGTTAGCTATTATGAAAATCAACGATCTAATTAATAATTTAAGTAGATCTTTAAATAGATATTTTAATTTGAGTTTAAATGTTTGACATTATAATAACATCCTCAAACAAACCAGTCAACTATTTATCAAAAAATGCACACAACCAGTTGTTTCGATTATAAAGGAATAATAAGAAAATATGACAACTGTAAGATAAAATTCGAAAACATAAAAAAATGAAACATGTTTTCAAATGCACAAAAGACAGAAAATGTAGCATCGATATCTTTGGAAGATATCAGTTCTGTGCGGGATGCGGAATCGAGAACGTAAACGAGGATAGAAGAAGTCCATTTAATTCTGCTTTTATCGCTAGATCGGCACATATGGACCTATAAAGAAAGGGTACCTGTGCAACAAGCTTCTTATTTAGAATAATTCAAAATTCCAAAAAAAATAAACAGCAAAATGCAAAGACTTTATTCTACTCGAATTAAATAATAATAACACTTCTAGTCAGTTAAGCCCTTCAACTTTACAGTGAATGTCGTTCCAGCTGTCCATGTGCATATCAGTTTGCTAGGTACAGGCTTCACATTCCGGCCTCGACGGAGCCTAAAAAAATTCCCAGGCATTTGTTCGGAATCGAAAGTTATCCATTAAAATACGGGAAAGCATTCATAGGATAGAAAACCTTGCTTCCGCAAATTACATTCCTGCCAGAGGATGTGAGAAAGAAGGAGCAAGGAGAAGTTTGAAATAAATAATTGCAAACTCACTCTCTCCGAAAAATTTCTGAAACCTGTGCTAATTCACACAAAAATTTTACATAACAGAGATGCACACAAATCAAAGAGATATTCCCGTTAACGCATTTTGTATAAAGAACAGAAGAAAGTAGAAACGACTTCTAGACAATGCTTTCCAAGAAGCCATGCACAACAGTAGGGGTCTTAAGGATCTATGTATTCTATTGCAATGAGGCCAGAAGCAAAAGCTACCAAACTGAAAAGAAGAATGCACAAAAATACATACGTTTCAACTCTCCCAGAAAAAGTTAAAGAACAAGAACGGTCTGGTCCCTCAAGGAAGAAATTAATCTGCTCAGAAGCACGAGGTCCCTGCACCTGAAATCAAAAAATATTTGCGGCTCTGATAAAATTTACTCACCTCAATGTCCAAACTGCAACGACTTCTTGGTGCAGGATGTTTACGATTACTCAGCCACACTTCACAATTAGTTCCAGTGTTGTCAAAATAAAGAAGGCACGGTCCTGTCTGACTTGTAAAATACAGCTGATCTTCTATAATCCTATCCTCATTTAAAGTGACGTTATTACACAGAGAGAGACATTGACTACCCCTACTACAGAAGAGAAGAACAATGGATACCTACAAAAAACCAACTCTCAGTGAAATGGTAACAACCGGAAATAAAAACGAAAAGCAGATTGCGCAGAATTGAGCAAGCAGTTTGA